>JAWPHD010002988.1:0-232756 GCA_037043455.1 Cyrtodaria siliqua
GGCAAAGTTTCGTAAAGATCAGATTAATAATGAAGGGTTCACGAGGCAAAAGTTAACGGACGACGAACAACTAGTCATCTCATAAGCTCTACTGGCCTTCATAAGCTCTGCTGGCCGCCAGTAGAGCTAAAAATCACATAGACGTCAAATAAATGCGACTAGATCTACGTCATGGTGGAGTGCGTGGTTCAGTGGTAGAGCGCCGAACTTCAGATCGAAAGGTCGTGGGTTCGATCCTCGCCATGGCCATGTTATTTAGCCTTGAGCAAGATAATTAATACACATTGCTTAGTACTGGTTCTACCCAGGAAACCTGCACATAATCTTCGAAAGGGGGTGTTGCAGTATCAATAGATAGATAGATAGATAGTCATTGGAAGTCTACTTTCACTTTGTCAGTACAAAATTCTATCTTCACTTTTATAGTACATGTACAAAATAATACACTCAGTTTTGCCATGAGCCTTAAAACCTATTCCCGTGTGTCCCCAACACAAGCTACATAATTGTAAGGGTTTCATCAAAGCATTATCCCGGATTATATTATAAAAAAATATTTACTTCCAGCCGAGTGCCTGGGGTTTTCCCTTGAACATTACCCTGGTTGGGCTGGTTCCCTACCACAATGCTAGGGAACCAGGCTAATCGGTGAATAGAGATTAATAAAAGACGGGACTATTCAATAACCGGGGCCTAGGTGCTTGAGTAATTGTGCATGTGTTTTGTGTCTAGTATTTTGCATGTTGATAAATAAGTAAAACTGTTGTTTGCAAATGGTTTGAAAATTGCAGATTCGTAACGTACACTTTCAGATAGAAATTACCTGCCAAAACTGTTTAAGTAACAATCCTGAGATTTTTAAAGTTTAAGATTTCTTCTTCCAATTGAAGGACTGATTCTTTAAAGAATGTAATTGTCCTGTGTAAAACTAGCGCTATGCCGGTTAAAACAGTCGACTTCCATCGTCGCTATATACAATAAAAATATTTACCAGGCAGGAAAAATCTAGTAGGTGGAGAAGAGGGGAGCCGGCAGTGTGGTAAGCCTGGCTCGGAACTCTTCTATCGTCAGTGAGTATGTGACCATAGTTGGCAGGGTGCATAGAATTACCGGAATCCACCTATTTACCGGAATCCTACCGGAATCCACTTGAATTACCGGAATCCACTTTTTAAAATTGATATATTTTAAAATATTGATAGAATACATTAGTTATAGTATTAGAAGACTAAAGATAATGTACTAATAATGATATATACTTTATAAAATATGTTATTTTTTATATATTTATTAGTTTTTTTTCGTATTTTATGAATTGTGCTAACAAATAAATTGCTAATAAAATTTCATTTACTATTTTTGATCTAAATTACCCCGGAATCCACTATTTATGATCTAAATTGACGTAAATGTATAGTTAATTAAGTAATATATTAATGGGTATATTAATGAATATGTGTTTTTGTGACTTTAATTATCGAAAAATACCGGAATACGAAGGGCCAAACAATATTGTTCGAAAGAACATCTCAAAATTGTCAATAACCAAGGCCCTTTTAACAATATCAATAAAATTATACTGTATCTATTATTATGACACATGTAAAAGAGGTAAAAAACTAATGCAAACAACATCATCATCCGTAAATGAAATTTTATTAGCAATTTATTTTTTAGCAAAATTCATAAAATACGAAAAAAAAATAAATAAATATATAAAAAACAACATATTTTATAAAGTATATATCATTATTAGTACATTATCTTTAGTCTTCTAATACTATAACTAATGTATTCTATCAATATTTTAAAATATATCATTTTTAAAAAGTGGATTCCGGTAATTCAAGTGGATTCCGGTAGGATTCCGGTAAATAGGTGGATTCCGGTAATTCTATGCACCGTAGTTGGCAGCATGTTCCAATCCCTACTCGTTCAAGGGTAGAAGGAGAACTTATATATGTCCTTTGCAGTTGCCAGTTGATATATGCGTTGTGTGCCCTTTCTACGGCTATCGCTGTGTTGGATGAAATCCGGACTGATGTCTACTACTCCGTGGATAATTGTATATTGCATTGTCAGTCGGTTAATGTATAGTCTGTACTGCAGGGGTTCCCAGGTTAGGTTCTGTAACATGGCAGTGATACAGCCTGGTGTGCGCTCAGTATAGTTGCTGTGTACAAAACGAGCAGCACGGTGTTGAACTTGTTCCAAGTTGAGGGTATCGCTTGATGAGTGTGGGTCCTATACTGCTGCTGCATATTCAAGGGTAGTGCGAACCATAGTTGTGTAGGCAGCTGCCTTCACGGGTTTGGTACAGTCGCCGAGGTTGCGTCTTATGAAGCGCATGGTCGGGACTTGTTGCCTTGTGTACCTTTAAGTACCTCGTACCTTTAATTTAAGCAGTAACTTTAGGACTCCTTTCCAGTGTATGATGATCTTATCCATGTCTGAGTGGGGTGTGGGGCCTTTATCCGGAATATGTTTGAGGTAGACATATTTGAACTGGTCATTCAGGATCTCAGGCTTAATATTGTTGTCGCTATGAATAAACCTAACATACATCAACATGCACACCCATAGGACTTTGTAATTAGAGTAATATATATTCTTTATTTGCTTTTATATTCCTCCAATAAGAAGATTATTACAAAGACAATTCAAAAATTATATTCATAAATTATATTACAAACATGTCAAGTCGTGGGTGGGTGGGTGTGGGAGGGCAAACCTTTTGAAAAAGATACTTGACAATCAAAAAAAAAGCAAGCATTTTTCAATTATTGGGGGTGGGGGCGGGAGGTGGGGGTGGCCAAACTTTTTCACAAAACTTTTGACAAGCAAAAAATAAGAAAGACAAATGCTATCCAAGCTCAATTACATCAAAACATACAACATTATATAGGGGAAAAACTTTTTGAGCGCTTACCTTTTTTTCCGTCAAATTATTGGTTTAAACATGTTATTGCAACATTAACATTAGTTTGCAAAAGAGCTGAGTCAAATTATTGGGCCTATGACAAACACATATATTTAAAAAAATAATCAAGAAAACAAAACTAACAGCTAACATATATACATATATATTACAAGTGTATTACATGTATTAAGAACCACCAGTGAAGTAGTTCACTGGTTTGCTCTTTGGAGTATAGATCTAGGCTTTGTCTTTGTCATTAATTTATACATTTTAAGCAAACCAGAACGAAGTCTTAGTTATGTTAATATTTTTAGTTAATGTCCTAACTGTTTGTTATTATTGTTGATTTATATGTCATATGATTCGAAATAAAATATATTCTATTCTATTCTAATGAGACGAAACTTACTTTGCATATGTGTTATTTTACACTCAACCAATGGTTACTTACACGTTCAAAGTCACACGTCAAAGTCACATGTCAATGTGATGTAATTGTGGTGTTCATTCCAAGGTCTTAACAATTTCAGGTAATGAGATGAAACTCTATGTGTTTATATATCATTAATATAGGGTGTACACGAAACCAAATGTTGGCTCTAAAAAAAGTTCAGGTCAATGTTTGGTTCATAGCTTATGTTCATGGTTAGTCCAGTGGTTTTTGGAGTTAAAAGGCCATGTTTGAGTATAAAAAACCTAAAATGGCACCAGAGAAACTTTTCTGATCATTGTATGCACTATGCTGTTCCAGGGCTTTAAATATCATCCCAGGCTGCTCAGAGAGGTTTATCACAAATTCTAAATAATAAAGCATTTTTAAACCATATAATTTGGCATGCAAATACACTAAACATTGTTCTATACAGATATATCAAAATAATTATATAATATTTGCTATACAGTCCAACATACAGTGGTCTCAAAACTCCTCAGAATTGAGGAACACATTAACAGCTAGATCACAGCATGAAGCCATATTATAACTGACCTGTTCATGCCAGGAGTAATTGATAGCAATAAAAAAGCAATAAATAAGATACCAGTAACTGATCAGCCCCGGCCACTTGCCACATGTGTTGATGTATATAAAAACAGTGCTTTATTGTAGAAGTTAATGAAGTAATCCTATTATTTTGGACAGTAATTTTAAACAAAGCTATTACAAAGACCTGTTGCAACTACAATGACAAGAAAGTAAATTTTCATTTTCCAACCAGATGTAATTATACTATTAATACTTATTTATAATTATATATTTGCAGAGTTCCAAAGTGTTTGTACATATTACTAATTGTTGATTATATTGCACCAATAATATATTTAAACCTTGTAAAATAACGAAGAAAAAATCCAAATTGTGTATTACTTTTATTTAATTGTATGCAATAAATCGACGCGGTAACTTTAATCCTTAATAAATACTTCAAGATTGCCTAGTGCCCCTTTAAATACTACATTGATACAGTTGTATGAGAGGATTAAGTAGTGCAATGACCGTGTTTCTTGCAATTTTTCATTCTTTGTTATTTACAATGTATTTATTGCATCTTCTGTTCTGCAATTGGTGAGTGAGCGAGCGAATAAATGAGTGAATAGGGATGTATGGGAGGAGGTAGGAAGAGAGGGGGGAGTGAATGAGTTTGGTGGTTAGTGGGTGATTGCGTGCGTGTGTGTGGAGGGGTGGGGGAGCGGGGGAGTGAGTGAGTCAAGGTTTATGAGATACCCACACTTTTTAAAAGTTGTTTAGAAGAAATGTATCAAATTAAATGTAATAAAATTGGTCCAAGAATAGCTCTGTCCCTTTGCTTAGGTGGGAATGACTTCTTTCCAAAATGTCAGCAGATTTCACACGAGACTGTCATGAAAATTGCAATAGAAAACACACAATTTAGACATAATCTTTTCAATATTCAAGAAAATGTTGTTTTGAACATGGAATGTTTTAAGCATTTCTTTTAAACCATTTATTGCCCGAAGCGATATCAAGGTAAAAACTGAACATATGACAATGTAAGGGCTCTTACGTTTGGAAAGTCTGAAGACAAGTCTCAGACAGGGTTTCAAACCAAATTGACCCGAAAAGGTGGTTACCTCCAGAATCTGCAATTGAGAAGCTTGGAGAACTTTTCGAGCTTCAAATAAAATATCTGGACACAGCCGGAAAGCATGATGCAACAATGCCCAATTTTATGGAGAGTAGCTGCCTGATGAAAAACAGTTCTGGTGAAGTAGAGTACAACTTTCGGACCAGAATCACATTTCAAGTCACTGGAAGAACTGCCATTGCCACAGACGGCAAAAACCTCAAAACGGCAGTTACACTCAACACCTCAACAAGGTGCACGGAGGAAACGTCAGTTAACATCAACTCCCAAAAATTAAACAAAACATGTGGGAACCTGAACATTTACAGAAGTATTAAAGTATTGCTAAAATTACAACCTGATGTTTGTACATATTCCTACAGGTACATTAATATTATTAGTAGATACCTGTCCTAGATTAGAAGTTGCAATTATATTTATCATAAATAACATGCATTGTAGCATGGTCACTGAACATTCTCTTTGTAATAGCACAGGTGTAAATCGTCTAATTGAAAATAATACCTGTCAAAATAAATGGTGTACTACAACTACCAGTTATTGGAAGTTAGAGTATGGCAGGGAGATGAAATGGACATGCTACAAAACAAATAGAGTATGGTTTCATCTCGTTGGTTAATTTAAACACCTCGATGGGCTACGATATTTGATTGTATTGAAAAATAACTCTCGACCTTCCGTTACCTTATTCATATAATTATTGCGTCGCATAACATTACTGATAAATAGGATCTTAATTGAGTCGCTGTTTAATATTGAATTCATTAAACAAATTGCTAGAAAACATATGCTATTATGCACACCAAACTGAACGCAAAAAAACAACATGCGATGATTCGACACTCCTGTGCATATTTATTAAACTAGTGTATTTTCTATTTGAAAATATTTCTTTTTCTATACTACAAATCACTTTAAATGTATATTGCATTTATATTGTATATGTATATGTTTGCCTTTAGAAACTCTCAATAGACATGTTGTCAGAATAATTATATTTGTATGGAAATGGCCTGTTATTGTACAATTAACTTGCATTTTCACTTTTGTTTATGAATACTGACACAGTATATATAAAATAGAATAGTAATTTTTTATTTAGTGTTGGACTCAATCTTTACAAGCCTAATCAGCCAGTATTAAATATGTGAATGTCTAACTCTCATTCTAATGGATACAACTGATAACATTTGTGTTATAAATAGACAACTCAGAGATGGTCTGCCACACTCTCATTTAATGGCTATCAATTACCCTGGTGATCGACAAACTAGTGATAATATCTCATGCAGTGCAGTGGCCAGCAACAATGAGAAGTTTTAGACCACTGTATGTTGTCTGTATACTTTCTAGAGCAAATTTTTATTCCTAACTGTCAAATTTTGAATGTTGGTGGATCTATTAATAGCTGTACCTGTAAAAATAAGATCAGTGATTGGTACATCTATAGCGTACGTCGTTTCGGTCACACGACGGTGGTGCATGTAAGGAAAGAAAGAACAGAGTAATAGGATAGATATAAAAAAATACTTAGTAAAGGCAGAAGCACAGAAAGTGATTGCCAAGCTACATTTCGTCTCTTCATACCCTTACCTTTCCGGCTACCGTGGCGGCAGAGAAGTAAGTGTACTTCAACCGCCATAGCTTTGGGAATCATTAGGTCTTACATGTGACAGTACTGATGGTATATTCTACCGAACGCCGGGGTTTAAGCTCGATGTAAAGCAGTGCCTTATTCATATTAAATGATCACGGAAACCAGTCCCGTGCACATCACCAGCGATTCCGAAAATGCTTTATTGAAAAGCAAACTTTTGCAGTACCTTGTTTTTGTACAGTCCCGTCTTTTAGTTGCAACAGACGCTCAGAATTTAGACAGGACCCAAGGGTAGATAACCTTGATAAAAGAAAACACCGCAGTGGGTGTTTTTATTCTAATATAGAAAGTGGTGGCAGTAAATAATAGTAGGAGTATTTGGAGTATATTATTGCCTTATCGTGTAAGTCTGCGTTAAATACGTTTTGAATAGAACGTTTCATAATCGATCCTTTTAAAGCATTGTTAGTAGCATAATTTCGGATAGAAAAAATTTCGGATACATTTGTAACGCATTTCGAGCTAAACAGTAAACACAGAGAGACTATTGGTTTCAATTTAACATAAGCTGAACAATGATTTTTATCACTCACAGAGCATAGAAGGCTCCTAGACAAAATAAGTATTATAATTATGAGTTAATCAAACCAATGAATTTAAGGGGCCGACCCTAAAACTGTTTATGTTCTAATTTCTAAACAATGATTTATCACAATATATCGAGGTAAACGGACATCACAGAGAAACTTTCAGCTGTATCATCAACTTGTATGGGGTTTATGAGATAAATACATGTAGTATCTCACAATATCTTGCTCCAAAAAAAAAAAAAAAAAAAAAAAAATGCCTACCTACCCGGGTGCATAGAATTACCGGAATCCACCTATTTACCGGAATCCACTTGAATTACCGGAGTCCACCATAGAGTTACCGGAATCTACTTTTGAATTACCGGAATCG
The DNA here is from genome assembly GCA_037043455.1 of Cyrtodaria siliqua. Lineage (NCBI taxonomy): Eukaryota > Metazoa > Mollusca > Bivalvia > Adapedonta > Hiatellidae > Cyrtodaria > Cyrtodaria siliqua. The sequence goes on from JAWPHD010002988.1 coordinate 7,583, forward strand.
ACTATTTATGATCTAAATTGACGTAAATGTATAGTTAATTAAGTAATATATTAATGAATTTATTAATGAATATGTGTTTTTGTGACTTTAATTATCGAAAAATACCGGAATACGACTTCTGAATTACCGGAATCCACTATTTTTGATCTAAATTGGCGTACATGTATAGATAATTAAGTAATATATTAATGAATATATTAATGAATATGTGTTTTTGTGACTTTAATTATTAGTGTTATTAGCGAAAATTACCGGAATACACCAGATAATTTGCCGTAATATAAGACACGCCCTGTTACGTCAGCCAACATATCTTTTATTTGAGTGTAACACAAACTGCTGTCTTCAATGGCAGGAAGCTTTTGGAACTGGCAGCCTGACAGAAGTAAATATTCTTACCATTACACTGGGAATTGATGTTATTAGTATTAAAATAAATGCATAAGCTATTGTTTTATTATTAATGTAAATACATCATCATGCGCTCCCTAATATCTTAAGTCACTTATCTTTTGAACAAAATTCAAGTCTTGTTTATTGAGAACCTGTGTATTAAATCTTGCGTTTAGCACGTGACGTTGCAGTGATTTTTTTACAATTTCACTTGTACGAGTCCTAGGACTCGCTGGGCCAAAAATCTATCAGTCCCAAAACTAAAGGAGTGAGTCCCAGGTTTTAGTAGTAATTTATTTCAAATTCAAGCACTATTTTATAACATGGTGTTGATAACTTTAATCAGGCATACATACGGTGAGAGCATAACAATCGCAGTCGTGAGAACACTGCATCATTCTTAGTCTATCAACATCCCCCTTTCTTTAAGAGAAGTAGTAATAATCCTTAATTAGAATTAACTAAACTGTTAACATCAATGACTAGAATTTGCAAAATATTACTATGAAAAAAAAGGTGATTAATTGCAATCTGAATGACTAGAACATACCAAATACTGATCTGAACAAACATGTACTGGCCTTTTGAATGAAACTCGAGAGTGTTTGTTGCTTTGAGTCATTGTTTAGTTTTCTCTTTGGCCCCATTTTGCAGACGATGCATCGCCAACTCGTGGAATGTTTATATCCGCACCGTTTCGTGTTTTAACTCACGGCCAATTCCATTGGCTAATCGTATGACCATTATCCAATAATAATCGACGTTACAAAATTACGCGGAACGGCGCGAGGGTAAACTTAACCTTCATCGAATAGTCAAATATGGCGGTAGACGCGGAGAAAAAAGCGACGGATTGAATTCTTACAGGGGAACGCGGAGAAAAAAGCGACGGATTGAATTCTTACAGGGGAAATATGAATTACGGAACTCTTTACTTGCAATTTATGTGCGTCCCGAGAACGCACATGTTCTGGAAATTTGCGTCCACGGAAATATTTGTGCGTCCTGGACGCAGGACGCAGAGGTAAAAAAATCACTGCGTTGTTATTATTAAAGCACGTGTTACAAGTACGGCCGTATGCTTTATATATTACATCATCATGTCACTTATTTTCCGCTATAAATGTTTTAAGATATGTCACTTATTGCTTCTTTTTTTTAATGCTTACTGATTACTTATTGGTAAATTTATAATAATAAGTGATCTTACTCGATTTATTCAATTCCTATTATCATTAATTTATATATTTATTAGATTGCATTGATGGTCGTTCTTTCCATACATCTACCATACATCATAGGAAATTGGTAAATTGATAATAATAAGTGACAAGTAGTTATTATCTTAATCGAATTATTCATTTACTTGTTTGTGATTCGGTTAGTAATTGATTAGTGAACTATATTTACTAATTAGTAGAATGTTTGCACATGATTTAATTAATATTGGACATTAAGATTTAAACACACTACTGACATATCAATTACATGATTCACTCAGTTTAAGAAAATTTGACGACGAATTCGACAGGCTTCGGCAGTTTAAACCAGACTACGTCTTTGTCAACGTCGGCGGTAACGACATAGATTCAAATTCTCCAGCACCAGACTGTCAATAGGATAATTGACATAGTTGAAGGGCCACCCCCTTCCCGCGCCCATCCCCGTTCGTCAACCGCGCAAAACCCCCTACTCCTTAGAAAATTCCTGTGGAAGACCCTGAGTTCTTAGATTGAAGGCTGCTGGCGTGAAACGGGTGTTTGTCGGCTGTATTGCCGAGCGAGGAAATGTGAGAAATACAACTGTCGCACATTTCAATCAAGTGCGACGCAGTGTTAACAAGAGGCTGCGGGTTATGTTGCAGGAAGACTTCATCAATGTCATGAAGAAACTGAAGTTCCCTCGCCATTATGACGCAGACATGGTTCATCCTGGAGCCAAAGAAGGTGGCATGAGAATATTGACATCTGTCATTCATAGATGTTTATTATCTACCAAGATATAAATGCTTTATGCATTATAAAGACCCTTTTAAGGGCCAAACAATATTGTTCGAAAGAACATCTCAAAATTGTCAATAACCAAGGCCCTTTTAACAATATCAATAAAATTATACTGTATCTATTATTATGACACATGTGAAAGAGGTAAAAAACTAATGCAAACAACATCACCATCCGTAAATGAAATTTTATTAGCCATTTATTTGTTAGCACAATTCATAAAATACGAAAAAAAACTAATAAATATATAAAAAACAACATATTTTATAAAGTATATATCATTATTAGTACATTATCTTTAGTCTTCCAATACTATAACTAATGTATTCATCAATATTTTAAAATGTATCAATTATAAAAAGTGGATTCCGGTAGATTCCGGTAAATAGGTGGATTCCGGTAATTCTATGCACCGTACCTACCCACCCTATTTTTTTTAGAGCATGCAACAGCAGGATTTCCCCCAGACCTATATAGGATGTCGCAGGCGAATTTCCGACATCCCTTAAATCCCAAAGCCAAATTATGCCACTTGAAACAATTGCAGTCCTGCGAGTGCGTGAATCAGATTGACAGGTTTATTGTCGCTCCTACTAAATAAGCTATCAGCCAATCATATTCGCGATAGCAGACTGCTGATTACCACCTGTGTCCTGACCCACGACCTGTGTATACACTTGTTAGTGTTGAGTGGCATATGTTTAATAATTAGGACACGGTGCTTTATTGATGAGGGACATGTGTTGAGTTCAGTAGAACAATTGCCAAAAATGAATGTTTGTGATCGAGAAACAAATATGATTGTTTCATTCTGCAAGAATTTGTATGTAAGGGCTGTTCCATTTAAACATACCAGTGGTTAGCGGACGGCAATTTATAGAAAATACATGTCCCAAAAATCGCATCTATCATACGGTACCGTTCTAACTCCGGAATATCGCATCTACAGGTTAAATGCTACAGGTGGGTGGGTAAATCTCACACAAAAAACAATTGAGTTGTGGGGAATGGGGGGTATCTGAAATAAATGAATCAAGATGGGGGTCTCAGACATTTTTAATCAAGATTGGGTGCTTTTCAAGTTAACAAAACACATTTATTTCTCGAATACTCGTTGATAAGCAGACTTGTCGAGGTTTGTTGCTTCTAAAAGTAGATTGAATAGAGTGAATTCAAGAACGACATCTCCTACGGAATTTCATACTTCGTCATCAATTATAATCTTACTATTTTACATCGTACTCAATTTGATTTATACTATTGGTTATTTTTCAGAGGGGAAGTTATTAGCCAGCAATCCGTGCAGCCGTCATTTTTTGAAAAAATCGCGCCCAATATTTGGTGGAGTGGGTGGGGTAAAAAAAAAGTTTTTTTTGTTGTTTTTTAGCTCTACTGGCCAAAGGCCAGCAGAGCTTATGGGATGGTGTGGTGTCCGTCCGTCCGTCCGTCCGTCCGTCCGTCCTTCCGTCCGTTAACTTTTGCTTGTGTACACTCTAGAGGCCACATTTCTGATGCAATCATCATGAAACTTTGTCAGAATGTTTGTCTCAATGAAATCTCGGTCAAGTTCGAAAATGGGTCATGTGGGTTCAAAAACTAGGTCACTAGGTCAAATATTGGAAAAACCTTGTGTACACTCTAGAGGCCATATTTTTGACCCGAGCTTGATGCAACTTTGTCAGAATGTTTGTCTTAATTATATCTTGGTCAAGTTTGAAAATGGGTCACATGGGATTAAAAACTAGGTCACTAGGTCAAATACTTGAAAAACCTTGTGTACACTCTAGAAGCCGTATTTCTGACCCAATCTTGATGAAACTTTGTCAAAGTGTTTGTCTTAATTATATCTTGGTCAAGTTCAAAAATGGGTCACATGGTGTTAAAAACTAGGTCACTAGGTCAAACTTTGGAAAAACCGTGTGTACACTTTAGAGGTCATATTTTTGACCCAATCTTGATGAAACTTTGTCAAATTGTTTATCTTAATTATATCTTGATCAAGTTCGGAAATGGGTCATATGGTTTAAAAACTAGGTCACTAGGTCAAACTTTGGAAAAACCTTGTGTACACTCTAGAGGCCATATTTTTGACCCGATCTTGATGAAACTTTGTCAGAATGTTTGTCTCAATGAAATCTCGGTCAAGTTCAAAAATGGGTCATGTGGGTCAAAAACTAGGTCACTAGGTCAAATACTTGAAAAAACTTGTGTACACTCTAGAGGTCATATTTGTTATCCAATCTTGATGAAACTTTGTCAAATTGTTTATCTTAATTATATCTTGATCAAGTTCGGAAATGGGTCACATGAAAATAAAAACTAGGTCACTAGGTCAAATATTGGAAAAACCTTGTGTACACTCTAGAGGCCATATTTTTGACCCGAGCTTGATGCAACTTTGTCAGAATGTTTATCTTAATTGTTTGTCTCAATGAAATCTCGGTCAAGTTCGAAAATGGGTCATGTGGGGTCAAAAACTAGGTCACTAGGTCAAATATTGGAAAAACCTTGTGAACACTCTAGAGGCCATATTTTAGACCCGAGCTTGATGCAACTTTGTCAGAATGTTTGTCTTAATTATATCTTGGTCAAGTTTGAAAATGGGTCACATGGTGTTAAAAACTAGGTCACTAGGTCAAACTTTGGAAAAACCGTGTGTACACTCTAGAGGCCATATTTTTGACCCGATCTTGATGAAACTTTGTCAGAATGTCAAGTTCAAAAATGGGTCATTTGGGATCAAAAACTAGGTCACTAGGTCAAATACTTGAAAAAACTTGTGTACACTCTAGATGTCATATTTGTTACCCAATCTTGATGAAACTTTGTCAAATTGTTTATCTTAATTATATCTTGATCAAGTTCGGAAATGGGTCACATGAAAATAAAAACTAGGTCACTAGGTCAAATATTGGAAAAACCTTGTGTACACTCTAGAGGCCATATTTTTGACCCAAGCTTGATGCAACTTTGTCAGAATGTTTATCTTAATTGTTTGTCTCAATGAAATCTCGGTCAAGTTCGAAAATGGGTCATGTGGGGTCAAAAACTAGGTCACTAGGTCAAATACTTGAAAAAACTTGTGTACACTCTAGAGGTCATATTTGTTACCCAATCTTGATGAAACTTTGTCAAATTGTTTATCTTAATTATATCTTGATCAAGTTCGGAAATGGGTCACATGAAGTTAAAAACTAGGTCACTAGGTCAAATATTGGAAAAACCTTGTGTACACTCTAGAGGCCATATTTTTGACCCGAGCTTGATGCAACTTTGTCAGAATGTTTGTCTTAATTATATCTTGGTCAAGTTTGAAAATGGGTCACATGGGGTTAAAAACTAGGTCACTAGGTCAAATACTTGAAAAACCTTGTGTACACTCTAGAAGCCGTATTTCTGACCCAATCTTGATGAAACTTGGTCAAAATGTTTGTCTTAATTATATCTTGGTCAAGTTCAAAAATGGGTCACATGGTGTTAAAAACTAGGTCACTAGGTCAAACTTTGGAAAAACTGTGTGTACACTCTAGAGGCCATATTTTTTACCCGATCTTGATGCAATTTTGTCAGAATATTTGTCTCAATTATAGCTTGCTAAAATTCGAAACTGGGTCACACAGGGTCGAAAACTAGGTCACTAGGTCAAATACTTGAAAAACCTTGTGTACACTCTAGAGGCCATATTTCTGACCCGATCTTGATGAAACTTGGTCGAAATGTTGTCTTATTTATATTTTGGTCAAGTTCGAAAATGGGTCCCATGGGGTCAAAAACTAGGTCACTAGGTCAAATACTTGAAAAACCTTGTGTACACTCTAGACGCCATATTTTTTTTCATTCAATCTTTACTAAACTTGACCAGATTGTTAATGTCAATAACAGCTCGGTAAAGTTTGTTTTTAGCTTATGGGATGGTGTGTTGTCCGTTTTCCGTCGTCCGTTGTCCGTCAACTTTTCTTGTGTACACTCTCGAGGACACATTTCTGATGCAATCATCATGAAACTTTGTCAGAATGTTTGTCTCAATGAAATCTCGGTCAAGTTCAAAAATGGGTCATGTGGGGTCAAAAACTAGGTCACTAGGTCAAATACTTGAAAAAACTTGTGTACACTCTAGAGGTCATATTTGTTACCCAATCTGGATGAAACTTTGTCAAATTGTTTATCTTAATTATATCTTGATCAAGTTCGGAAATGGGTCACATGAAGTTAAAAACTAGGTCACTAGGTCAAATATTGGAAAAACCTTGTGTACACTCTAGAGGCCATATTTTTGACCCAAGCTTGATGCAACTTTGTCAGAATGTTTGTCTTAATTATATCTTGGTCAAGTTTGAAAATGGGTCACATGGGGTTAAAAACTAGGTCACTAGGTCAAATACTTGAAAAACCTTGTGTACACTCTAGAAGCCGTATTTCTGACCCAATCTTGATGAAACTTTGTCAAAATGTTTGTCTTAATTATATCTTGGTCAAGTTCAAAAATGGGTCACATGGTGTTAAAAACTAGGTCACTAGGTCAAACTTTGGAAAAACCGTGTGTACACTCTAGAGGCCATATTTTTGACCCGATCTTGATGCAATTTTGTCAGTGTGTGTGTGTGTGTGTAATTCTAAGGTTTATAGTCCCTCCGCCAACGAACACGTCAAGGTATACCTGACGCGATGGGCACAATAGAGTCTGGACTTTTTAAAGGTGTAATTTTGAATTTTGAAGCTGATATAGACCTTGCCAACAGGTCTGTTTAATGCCTAAATATGTGCTAAAAGCGGTGTCAACAACAGCGGTTAATTCAACCTATTTTCGTGTATTGACACCTTCCGGTCCTAGCTTTGTTTGGCGTTGTGTTGTATGTGGTGCGTGCTTGTTTTGTAGTGTTATGATTATGTTTTTAACATATCATATTTGCTGGGGTTTGATGAGGGGTATGCCTGTACTACGCCATCCTGGGGATGATTAGCGTGTCCATTTGCAGCATACTAATACTTATGGTCATCGAACTGGGGCCTGTTCGGTTGTTTCTGTGATGTATGTTTGAACTTGTTGGGGCATTTGTTGGTGTTAAGTTTGTTGGTTGCTGTGCCTGGGGCATAGCGTGTGTGTCTGGTCCGAGGTACTGTGGCAGCAATTCCACATCTTGTTCGCGCAAGGGGTTTGCTACCACTGGGGAGGAAAGGCCAATTATGGTCGATAACGGTTTCCAGTCAAGATTGCCCCTGTGTAAGTGTCCCACAGGTTGGTGATGAAAGGGACCGTAAGGAGGCGCGCCTTAGTCCTAAATGGGTATGTGCCGTGTTTACTGGGTTTAGAGTTAGCATTAGTATTGTACTTAGTTAAGAACTATTACACTATTATTACTGTAGTTGTTGGTTTTTAAGACGGTCACATCCCTTATGGTATAAAGCACAATAAAATTTAATGTTTTTGTATGGCTTCTACTGGTATACTTATTTGCTTAATTATTTATTTATTTTTTTACTTATAATTGTTATAATATCAAAAATTGAATGCCTAAAAAGTGGCCTAATATGTGCTATTCCCACTATAACACCGCTCGATATTTCCGTGGGACGCGTTTTATTGTATTTACTTATGCGTCCGGTGCGAATGTCAATGGTATTTACTTATATAGACAAATTTAATATCTTGTCCATACACGTAATCGTACGTTAATACTCGGGGTATATATATATATATATATACGAATATTGGGTGATACCGCATAGTAGGTATTTATATAAAAGGATAATATAATATTTCATACATACACATAGATATACATACATCCATTCACATAGTAGATATATACAGAATAATATCATTACAGGTATTTATTATATATTCTTGCACACTCATACATATAAACATTTCACTTATTTCCTAGATGTTTCATTTTAATTGCGTCGACCTTAACCTGTCGTGTTCTACTGGCCTGACCTGACCTACTTTGGTGTCCTACTTAAAAATATGTATTTATTGCCGAGTTTCTTAACTATGTTATTCAGGGTCAGGGTCGATATAAGTGTCAAGGTCGGATTTGTCAATTTGGACAAAGCGCGGACCGGATGGAAATCACTTGGTTTTAAAGTGATATTATTGCTGATTTTATGGTCGAAATATACGATAAGCAAGGTACAACACACCACAATACAAATCAAATCAGCAACCAAAGACTCAAGACAACCTATAGGCGAGACGGTTAGACAGTGCAACACCAGCATGCTCATGAAATACCCCCTACCAACTATGTGATTGGGGCACCACAGGAGCAGTCCGTTATCCCATCGTCAACCTAATCCTGAAGTCAGTAATTGGTGAAGTTTTTCATATATAAGTGTGTGAGCCATGTCAAAAATGTCACTGTTTTTAAGTTTACTGATGGTCCCATCCCTTCTGATGGGATGAGCACTTAGTGGGATAAATTTACAGCTTAATTATATTGACTATTGTACGTTTACATACATATCACTGTACATACATTCATGCACACCCGATGCCCTCTCTCTCCTATTCCAGCGCGTATCACGCCAAGTGCTGTCTAAGAGTTACATGTACCAGCCTTATACCGGGGCGGGGGAGGGATGGCATCCGGCGCTTATGTGCTATAGATACTGGTAAATTTACATGCATACTCTTATATATACATACATGCAGACACATAGGATATATGTGGTAGCTCGACCTCACTGTACAACTTGTTATGACATATTGCTTAACCTAAAGGGGCTGTAACTTGCCTATGTTAATACTGTACTATTTCTATCATTACTATCTATACCGGCTCTGCTATGTACGCATGTTCTTTTATCCTTTAAAGTATCCCAAAGTGGTGTCGCGCTACCCCATCTTTTAAGTCTTCTTATAGCCTAAGCGATAATACGTTTGCACGCCCCAACGACTACAGCGAGCATTCGTTCGCTGTATAACAGCGAGCATTCGTTCGCTGTATATGTGTCAGTGGAGAGACTCGCCTACTATGTACCAGCATAGTTGAGGCATTGATTTGGCAGCGCGACCCCACCGTGCAATGTTTGTCACCATTCTTGATATGGGGTCCGGTGCCGTTTCCTCATCGTTAACCTTACTCAGCGCTCACAGAGCTGGTTCCAGGGTGAGTTACAACCCCAGTCACTACCGAGTGTCAGGAAGGATGGCGGATTTGGCCATGGGCCCATATTACAATGTCCGTGTGCACCATACTTATAGTTTATACTGTACATCCTCTCTATTTACCTAACCTTTTGTGTCTGTTATATTGTATTCTGCCTGTCATGATATGGTTTGTCCTATTCTAAGTTTTAAGCGAGTTTTAGGGCCCGTACTCCAACGTAATGGCTCGGATCCCACGGTCAGGACCGCGCAGTTCATATAACAGGCTGCAGGACCGCGCTTATACGCGTCGCCGCCTGATCTATGAACCATGGAAATCGCTTGAGCCCCGCCGTTATCATAGTACCACAGAAAATATTCCTCGTGCAGATGAAGCCCAACATTAGACTCAACTAATCGTTTTTAACTTTCGCTATGTATTATAGTAATAGGCCGTTTTGACTTGTCCATATCTTGGTATTTTTACATTATCTATATAATCATACATTTATATTTACATATTACATGTTCGATCCCCATTTCGTTGACATTATGGTTTATTTTCGTTTTACAAAACGGATTGAAAATGGACCAATCAGGAAATTGTTGGTTTTTTGTTTCGCGAAACGGATTGAAAATGAACCAATCAGGTGTAAGTTGCATTTTCGTTTTGCAAAACGGATTGAAATTATCCGCGCGGTCCAAAGAGAGAGCACCGTTACTGCAATGTTGTTTTTTTTTACTGTTTTTTAAGTTATGGTTTCCACCCCTACTTGCTTTCCCATCCCACTTTCGGTGCCCATGGGAGCAAAGCATGTGGCCTACACCTTATACCGAGGGGCACTGGTGCTGCAAGCAGAGTGTGGGTCCATTTACTTGGTGTTTTATCGTTAATAACTCGTCTTGAGATATGTTGGTAGAATAACAGATGTGTGCATTTCCGTTTATGCATTTATATTATTGATGGCAGAAGTCAAGATCAGATGTACAGCATACCCCCATATGGCTAGGTATACACATATCCCCATACATTTCATGCTACATACTACATATCCCGACGTACCTAATCTTTTACTGGCTATTTGCTACTTAAATAAGACCACACACATGTGCACCATATGAGTTTTGTGTATATGAGGATCATCCGGTACACATATTACGCACGGGGTTGATTGTTACATGCATGTCAGCAATCCCCATATACACAAATGTCACCACTTAGTGCCTTTATACTGATTACTTAGCGGTAACAGAGCATGTTCGATTCTATATTCTGTATAAGACTCCTGTCGATCGGAGAAACTTAAAAACCGCTTTCCGCGTTTCTACTGCATATTGAGTTTCCGGGAATAATAGCGCTTTCTGGTCTATTATCTTTATTCCTAACTTGAGAATGTCGGTTTTTAGTGTTTCGCGTTGGCTTAGATTTAAGGGGCATAGACCCGAGGGGTCAAAGAAGGTGTGGTCAAATGATCCGTTTTGACCGCATGTTTCGCAATCTGTGCTTATTCTGTTGCTAGTTTTTATCTTATCATTGTCACCTAGCCGGCTATGTCCTAATCTTAGTCGGGTATATGCAATGTCCATGCGCCTATCATCGCTATATTGTATTACTTTATTTGGTACATGGGGGTGCATGGAGATACGTTGTGTGGTAGCTTTTGACCAATATTGCTTCCATTCACTTGTCATTTTAGCTTTAATTATCGAATATACTTCTTTAAGGCCTAATGGCAGGGATATAGGGGTGCCTTTGCTTGCCCCTCTGTTAGCCCAGTAGTCCGCCCTTTCATTCCCTTCTATGTCCACGTGACTGGGGATCCAATTCATTTCTAAATGTATGTTTAATTCTGAAATGGTGTTGATATGTTTTAGGATCGCATACGTTAGGTCGGGTCTACTATTATTTGTACCATTATCTATTGATTGTAGTGAACTCAGACTGTCGCTGAATATCACCACTTTTTCTGGTTTGATTGATATTATCCATTTGAGCGCTATTCGAATCGCAACTAGTTCGGTTGTGTATACTGATAACCTATGGTCTACTTTATAACCTTGTTCTGAAATCAAAGTATTGTCGGTACTGTATATGCAAATTCCCGACCCGGCTATTTCTTTCTCGGGGTTTTTACTCCCATCTGTATATATTTTGACATAATCCTTATAGTTGCTGTCTATATGATCTATGCTTATATTGCGGGCTATCACGGGTTCTGTTTGTTTTTTATTAATTAAATGGGTGAGATCGAGGCACGGCTTTAAGGTTCGTATTATCGTATTATCGGGGTAGACGGGTTTTGTTATTGGTAGATTGGTCATGTTATGTTTACTTAGCAAGGTTTGTATTTGCTGAGTATATGGGAGTTTTAGGCTAGTAATATCTTTTTTATGTTCGAATATGCCTATCCTTGTTATTTGCGCGTTAATTGGGAGGTTATGCTCTAGCCGGGTTGATCTGGCCCAGTATTTAAGCATATTCTTTTCGCGGTGTATAAAAAGTGGCGTTTCTGCGCATTCGGCCATGAGTCCAATTATGTTGGTTGACCTATGTGCCCCTGTGGCGATGCGGAGGGCTTTATTTTGTATCACCTGTAATTTATGTAGTAACCTATCGGACGCGGAGGCATATGCTATGTCTCCGTAACTGATTTTACTTAAGATTAACGCTTTGTATAGGTTGATTAAGGATGTTTTATCTGCACCGTATGTGCTGTTAGTTAACATTCTAAGCAGGCGCATATCCTTATTACATCTTTCTATGACATAAGTGATGTGTTTCTTCCATGTCAAATGCCTATCGAAGTACATTCCCAGGAGTTTTGCATGTGGCGCGTATTCTACTGTTTTGTTACATAGCTTTAATTTTTTTAGTTTAAATTCTTTTTCGGGATATTTCCGTGGTTTTGATATTATCATGACCTGGGTTTTTTCGGGGTTTATTTTCATACCCCACGTTATTGACCATTTTTCGATTTTGGACATCAGTTGTTGCCCTAGTTTTGTTAATTTAACCGGACTTCGCGATTTTATCCACATGGCCCCGTCGTCTACGTATTGGGCGAGATTGGTGTGATTTAACCGTGTTGTAATAGTTTCGTTGTGCTCCGTTACCGCAAATTTTAGAGTATTCATGTATATACAGAAGATGATTGGAGATAAAACGCTACCCTGGGGACAGCCATTTTCTGCTATTTTAGTGTCGGATACATGACCATTTACTCTAACTTTAATTTTTCTTTCCATTAAGAATACATTGAGCCATTTGAGTAGTCTCCCCCTGATTCCCAGATTATACATTAACATGAGGGCTCCCTTGTTCCAGTGTATATCAAAGGCATTACTAAGGTCCATGAACACCGTTAGTAAGTAGTTATTTTCAAGTTGGGCTTGTCTACCATCATTTTCTAATCTTGTGAGGTGGTCGGTGCAGGAGTGGTAAGGCCTGCATCCTGACTGGTCTATTGACATTAGGCCCTGTGTTTCTACATAGGCTATAATTCTGGGTTTTATCATTTTTTGCATGAGTTTAGAGAGTACTGGGGTCAGGGATATAGGCCTGTACGACGATGGGAGGGTTTTATCTTTTCCCATTTTAAGGATGGGGATTATGAGGGATTCACTCCAGTCTTCGGGGTGTGTTCCACTTGACCAGGAATAGTTATATAGTTCGACCAGTTTGATTTTTCCCTTTGTTGTGAGGTTAATTATCATGTCGTAATGAATACTGTCTTCCCCCGGGGCTGTGCTGTTACATGTTAGGAGGGCTAAATTGAGCTCAGAGAGTGTAAATGGCTTATTAAAATCGCGGTCAGAGTGGTCTCCTTCTGTTTCCATTAATTTATCATACATTGTTTCATTTACTTTCTTTACTTTTAGAAATTGTTCGTCATAATTCATATCACTGCTTACTTTCTGATATTGGGATGCCAGTACGTTTGCTTTAGTTTGGTTATCATATATTTCTTTTTGATCCTGTACTAAAGTGGGTATCGGTTCCATTGGTTGACCTTTGAACCTTTTAACTATATTCCAGACTTGTTTTGATGTTGTTTTGTAGTTTATTTGGGATATGAATTTTTTCCAGCATTCATCTTTTGCTTTTTTTATAGTATTTTTAGCTATGGATCTCTGGGATTTGAATTTTTTCCAGGTTTCATCATTTTTATTAAACTTATATGTTTTCCTGAGATTTTCCCTTTTTTTAATCTCTATTTTGCATTGGTCTGTCCACCAGGGAAAAACGTTCTTTCTTTTCTTTATGGCGGCTTTAGTTTTTGGTATTGCCGTTTTGCACACATTTTGTAGTTCTGTTGTAAAAGCATTGTATTTACCTTGGATATTGGTCTCAGGGGTGTTGTAATCGAAGTGTTGGTCACATGTGTGTTTATACCTATTCCAATCTGCTTTGTCTACCTTCCATTTAGCTGGGATTACTATGGGCTGGTATTGGGTTTTGAAATTAACGCTAGTGATTGTAGGGTAATGGTCACTTCCTATAGTGTTATCCAGAACACTACAGGATGCTTTATAGGCTATACTATTTGATACTATACTAAGGTCTAGGGTAGAATCCCGTTGACCATCTTCACCTAATCTAGTGGCCTGATTATTATTAATTATTTGCATATTCCTGTCATTAAGGGTTTCTATAAGGTACGTAGCCTGATTGTCATGCCTTGGATCGCCCGGGGGGTTCCACAATGGTTTTTTTAGATTGAAGTCCCCGGTCATAATTGTACAGTGTGTTGTATTGTTACATAACGCTCTTATATTATTTTCATTGGCATAGTCGGTGTGAGCGATATAGACATTAATTATAACCACGTTTTGTGTGGTTCCCTGTATTTTGACAGAGTTGTATTCTATATTTTCCATTGTTTTGACTTTGTTCTCTATAAATTGGATCCCTAATCTAACATAAATCGCTACACCCCCACCTTTTTGAGGTCCTGGCCTCTGGGTATTAATTGGTGTTTGATATCCAATTAGTTTTACGGCCTTTTCTTTTGACCATGTTTCTTGAATGCAAATTATATCTGGTTTAGGGTTCATATTTTCTAGTACCTGCTGGAGTTCTGTTGCTTTATGCGCTTTTCTCCCCGTGAGGCCCCTGGCGTTCCAGGACATGACTACTAGGTTCTGTTTCTTAAAGTTAAACTTATTATTTTTTGGGGCGTACTGAGTACCGATCCTAGTAGTAGTGGTTGGGGCTGCAATTGGGGAGTTTTACCCTATTTATTTAGTATGGGTAGTATGGGGGTTGGGGAAAGTAACCCATATTTTGAGGGGGCCTCCTGTCTATTGGGTGCACTCTATGTTGCTGCCTATATGGATTGTATGGGAGATTGCCCCATCGGGGTGGGGGTGGGGGTGGTCCTCTGTTCAATCTGAATGATCTGTGCTGATCATACATCGGTCCGTAGTTTGGCATGTTAGCCCAGTGGGGTGTGGGAGGAATTGGGATTCTGTTGGCTCCATTTTTGCTCCGTGTCCCGTTGACTACGGTGTTTGGGGCTTGGGTCGTTGGTGCTATGGTGTGGGCCATTTCTGAGGCTATAGCTTCATTCACTATACTATCTACCAGGGTCTGTTCTATATTGGGTACCCCCAGTTTTGGTATTATTTTCTTAATTATGTCCCTTATTATTGCTTCCGTTTTTGGGTCAATAGATTGGCCCGGGGGTGTTACCTCAGGCGCTATCTGGACGCATTCTTTGTTTTGAGGGGGTGTGGGTGCCGGTGATGACACTGGCTTTTTTGGACCCACATGGGCTTTTTGTAATTTAGCATTTTTATCATTTACTATTTTTAGATATTCCTTATACGCAGGGCATCCTTTGTATGCTGCGCTGTGCTCTTGGTCACAGTTTGCACATTTTTTATTGCCTCTTTGACGACAGTATTCGCCTGTGTGATATCCTGCACAGTGAGGGCATTGGGGTCCTTTGGTACATTTTATGGTGCTATGTCCGTGCATTTGACAGTTGTTGCACCTTATTATAGCTAGGAGGGCTGGATTTACTACAATTGTAACTCCTGTTTTTGTTGTGATAGAAGACGGGATGCTTGCCGTACTAAATGTTATAATGATTGTTGTCAAATTTTGATTTGATTGCCTATTAGGCACATATGCACTACTTATGTTGTTGTTTTTTGCGTCCAGATATGCCATTAGTCTTTCCTCCGTAATGTCCTTTGTTAAATTTGTATGGGCTACACCCTTACTGTATGCTTTATCTTGGTTTATTTTGCTATTGGGGGAGGTTACTGGTACAAGTTTGTAATCCATTTGTCCATACGTGAACTGCTTTGCTATATGTAATCTACTTTCTACAATGCAAAATTGTGGGTTTTGACCCTGGCCCACAGTCCTTGGTGTGCAGAAGGCAGCACCTACATGCCTTATAAATGCTTCTACTACTTTCCCATAACATTGGGGTGGGAATTGCCCAGCTACCGTGCATAGCGTCATCATTACTGTCACGATCTTTGAGGCCGTGTAAGGTGGAGGGCTTCTCTGGGGTTTGACTTTGGTTACCCATTGTTCCTTACTAGCACTACTCTCTGTTACTACTGTTATTGGTACCTCTGGTACCACTGGTACTGATGGTACCACTATCGGTACTTGTGCCGCCGTTTCCACTTGCGGCACTGTCTCTGGTGTGGTATTCGCCAGCATATCCCTATACGATCTCACCATCATGGAGGTGCGTTGCGTTGTGGGGGAGCACGTCGAGCAGCTCGCTATGGAGTTGTCCCCGTTGATATGGCCACTACATTTACTGCCTTTACTGCACTCGCTCTCACTACTACTGTTATTTCCACTTTCACTACTACCACTGCTACTACCACTGCTGCTACCACTACTACTAAACAGACTAGACAGACTAGAGTTTGCTGTGATTTCCAGCTTCAATTGGAGGCTTACATCCTCGCTTTCCTCTAACATACTGTTCGCAAACAGGTCTCTAGAACTTTCATCCATGTTGCTGTAGTCCTAGTAAGCTTTGAATATACCCTGCTTAAGAGGATAACTGATAGAATAAAGTTTTGTTATAATAGCTAAGTGAATTTCCCAAATTGGATTGAAGTGGGAGCCAATCAGAGCCAAGGAGACAATTTGCTCTCAGCCAATCAGATTCAAGCTTATTTACGGTTTACGGTTTATTCAGAGATTTCACTGCTTTTTGTTAGATATTGAAATTTTGATACTGGATTAAATAAAGGGTTATTATGGTTACCCCGATGTTATTTGATTCTCTAGACTTACTTGATTTCTGTTTTAATCAAGGAGAAAATTTTCTTATGGAGTTGAATTATATAATAAAAAAAAAAAAAAATTTTTTTTTTTTTTTTTTTTTGATTTATTAAACAAATCTGTTTGACAGCGGGCCCTTCAGATTAAATTGCTATTAAAAATGTGTTACTATGGCCCTATTAGGACTACAAGGCAGCTGATAGAATAAAGTTTTGTTATAATAGCTAAGTGAATTTCCCAAATTGGATTGAAATGGGAGCCAATCAGAGCCAAGGAGACAATTTGCTCTCAGCCAATCAGAGTCAAGCTTATTTACGGTTTACGGTTTATTCAGAGATTTCACTGCTTTTTGCTAGATATTGAAATTTTAATACTGGACTAAAAAAGGGTTATTATGGTTACCCCGATGTTATTTGATTCTCTAGACTTACTTGATTTCTGTTTTTACCAAGGAGAAAATTTTCTTATGGAGTTGAATTATATAACCAAAAAAATTTTTTTTTTTTTTTTTTTTTGTTTTGTTTTGATTTATTAAACAAATCTGTTTGACAGCGGGCCCTTCAGATTAATTTGCTATTTAAAATTTGTTACTATGGCCCTATTAGGACTACAAGGAAACTGATAGAATAAAGTTTTGTTATAATAGCTAAGTGAATTTCCCAAATTGGATTGAAATGGGAGCCAATCAGAGCCAAGGAGACAATTTGCTCTCAGCCAATCAGAGTCAAGCTTATTTACGGTTTACGGTTTATTCTGAGATTTCACTGCTTTTTGCTAAATATTGAGAGTTTGATACTGGCTTAGGAAAAGGTTATTATGGTTATCCTGATGTTAGTTGATTCTCTAGACTAACTTGATTTCTGTTTTTATTTTTGTTCTTCCCTTTCTTACACAGCACACCACAAATCAGCACAATATATCACAGAACAGGACAATACAGTACAATATATCAGAATATTACGATTCAACACAGGACAATACAGGACAATACAGTACACTATATCACTATATCAGTATATTACAATTCAACAAAAGAACACAGTAAAACACGCGAGTTGCACGATTAAGGAATTGCGATTATAACAGTTAGATAGAATCTAGAAGTGGTCATTCAGATTGTCTTGATATTAGCTAAACTTTACTTGTATTATAGCTGAAGTGGTTTAGTGTAGTACACTAACTTTGCTGATAATAAATCTAGTTTTATAAAGTGGTTATGAAAATGATCTTATGTTTAGAGCATTAGCCAAAAGACTCTAAATGGTTTTTATTAGCCTGTCTTAGTACAAAATTTAATTTTACTGGTGATAAATGTAGTTTAAAGTAGCTGATTCTAAGGATTTCTCGAATTCACAAAAAATCGTCTTGAAAAAATTGACCAATCAGAGCCAGGCAGATTAGCTCTCAGCCAATCAGAAATTTTCCAAAAATTTAATACTTTTTGCTTTTCGTTAGAAAGTACCAATTTGGCAATGGCTTACAGGCTGATTAAATAATGGTTACTAAAAATATCTTAATGTTAGTTTCCTATGCACTTACTTGTTTCCAACTTTCTTTTTCTTTCTTGAACAGCACAACACAGAACAATACAATACAACACAAATACAGCTTTTAACACAGAAAACGGTGGTGCGCGCGAATTGCTTAATACGGCACGCGATGTAATATGGATAAACACTTACTTTCGATTACTACCTTCGATAGGTTTAAATTAATTAATTACTCTTTAATTCCTTATCCTGGTGATGACACGATAAGAACGTTAAGAACGTTTGTTTAAATTCCCTATTACTCTTTACTAACCTTGGTTTTCAACGAATTCCGGACTATATACTTAAAGTAAAATAGAGTTTTTATCAAGTTAACCGCGCGTTTTCAAATGCTTAGTCACGAGACTGGTTTTAGACACGTCTGATCACGAGAGAAATCAGAATGAGAATGATGCAATTTTGTCAGAAAATTTGTCTCAATTATAGCTGCTAAAGTTCGAAAATGGGTCACACAGGGTCAAAAACTAGGTCACTAGGTCAAATACTTGAAAAACCTTGTGTACACTCTAGAGGCCATATTTCGGACCCGATCTTGATGAAACTTTGTCGAAATGTTGTCTTAATTATATTTTGGTCAAGTTCGAAAATGGGTCCCATGGGGTCAAAAACTAGGTCACTAGGTCAAATACTTGAAAAACCTTGTGTACACTCTAGACACCATGTAGTACGACTCGATTCATCAATGGTATAACAGCCAGTAGAGCGTTCACAGGCCCTCTTGGGCCTCTTGTTTAACTCTTACTTTCTCAATATTGTTATGTTTTTTAAGTACGAAAATATAACAACAAACTTTAAAGTGACACTGTCTGTAAGTATTAAAGCAGATTATTGAGCATAACCAAATAACAGTGAAATGAACAGTGAAAACATGAGGATAGACCCAAATAATTCTGACATTTATGACCAGCTGTTTGTGGCAAAGTGTTTGAAAAAATAAACAAATAGTGAATTTGACTATTTAATTAGAAGTTTTGTTGTGAATCAGTTCTGTTTTTGTTGTATTAAAGTAACATTAAATGTCAATTAAAATGGCTCTCCGTTGATATACACCACCCCTAATATAAAAAAAATCGAACCTTCCGGAGTGGGTTATCCCCCCTCCCTAAACCCTCTCCCACGCACTCCATGTACTATCACAAAATAACATGCCTTCCCGAATTCCTGGGTGAAACCCTGCAACAAGGAAACACACCTAATTTTTTTTTGGCCTTATTATTAAAAAATAAACAAATAAAAAAAAGTCATAAAATATGTCCACAGTAAGTTCTTTCTATCTTTCTGATTTAAATGCCACAGTGAGGTCACAGGACATTATACTATCTCTTCTCAGACACTATTCCAATAGTGGGAAACTGGAATACAGAAATACAAAAAATAATCAGATTTTTAGGGCCAGTAGAGCTTATGGGATGGTGTGTTGTCCGTCGTCCGTCGTCCGTCCGTTAACTTTTGCTTGTGTACACTCTAGAGGCCACATTTCTGATGCAATCATCATGAAACTTTGTCAGAATGTTTGTCTCAATGAAATCTCGGTCAAGTTCGAAAATGGGTCATGTGGGGTCAAAAACTAGGTCACTAGGTCAAATATTGGAAAAACCTTGTGTACACTCTAGAGGCCATATTTTTGACCCGAGCTTGATGCAACTTTGTCAGAATGTTTGTCTTAATTATATCTTGGTCAAGTTTGAAAATGGGTCATATGGGGTTAAAAACTAGGTCACTAGGTCAAATACTTGAAAAACCTTGTGTACACTCTAGAAGCCGTATTTCTGACCCAATTTTGATGAAACTTTGTCAAAATGTTTGTCTTAATTATATCTTGGTCAAGTTCAAAAATGGGTCATGTGGGGTCAAAAACTAGGTCACTAGGTCAAATACTTGAAAAACCTTGTGTAAACTCTAGAAGCCGTATTTCTGACCCAATCTTGATGAAACTTTGTCAAAATGTTTGCCTTAATTATATCTTGGTCAAGTTCAAAAATGGGTCACATGGTGTTAAAAACTAGGTCACTAGGTCAAACTTTGGAAAAACCGTGTGTACACTCTAGAGGCCATATTTTTGACCCGATCTTGGTGCAATTTTGTCAGAATATTTGTCTCAATTATAGCTTGCTAAAGTTCGAAAATGGGTCACACAGGGTCAAAAACTAGGTCACTAGGTCAAATACTTGAAAAACCTTGTGTACACTCTAGAGGCCATATTTCTGACCCGATCTTGATGAAACTTTGTCGAAATGTTGTCTTAATTATATTTTGGTCAAGTTCAAAAATGGGTCCCATGGGGTCAAAAACTAGGTCACTAGGTCAAATACTTGAAAAACCTTGTGTACACTCTAGACACCATGTAGTACGACTCGATTCATCAATGGTATAACAGCCAGTAGAGCGTTCACAGGCCCTCTTAAGCCTCTTGTTTATTTTTAAAATAGCAAGAAGTTTTACCAAGTACATTCCATTTACCATATAAGTAGATAACGTAACCAGATATTCTGAGGAAAAGAGCTATGTCTATGACGTCATATGAAATTATTGTTTTGCTTTCTATATAGCAGACGCACTTTTCTTTGCAAGGTTTTTCGTTGTTTTTAAATGGAAGTATTAAATGTGATGATTAAAATGCTCCAGAATACCAAGTTTTATGAATTCAAATGAAAATAAAATGGACCTTTAATACACGTAAAAAGGGCATTTCACTACACTTCAATGGTAAGTTGACACGCACCATTTGTAAACAAAGAACAGCAGAAGTAACAGCGCGAATTCGGATATTTCGGATAACACCGGCAATAAGTACCCACCGGTGAAAGGTACCCAAAGGATATAAACACATAGAGTTTCATCTCATTATCTGAACAAGTGGCGGGGCCAGGGTCTCCCCACCCTCCAACCCCCTACATCTCACCACACACACACATTTGCCTTCCACAAACTCCTGTCAAATTATTGGGGGTGGGCTAGGGTATCCTGGCCCCCTTTCTTCCTACAGTATGCCTATGAATATGGTCCTTATTAAAAGATTTTTTGTTTGTTTGTATGGTGTTTTACATCATTTTCAACACATGTAAGGTTATATATGACAGTAGATTTTTTGTGGTGAGGCTGCAAGTTGATTGTCAAACCATCCATTGCAGGTTATTAATGCTGATGGGTCATTGTCGTATCGGCAGTGTATTAGCCACCCAACCGTGCAGCCGTCTTTTGCACGGCCGTTTTTGAAAAATCGCGGCCAATATTTGAGGGAGTGGGCGGGTATTTTTTTTTGCACAGTAACACTTCCAAACTCTTACTTTCTCAATATTGTTATTTTTGTATACATTTTTAGAATATGATCTAAAATGTTTGTTTTTTCACCTTTATCTGTAAAAATAAATTACCCCAGAGAAACCCACTTGTCGCGAATTGGCGCATAGCGCGTGTTAGCAAATTATTTTGCACACCCTGTTAGCATATTTGCATACCCAGTTCTTGAATTTCTGCCTAATACACTGCGTATCGGGTACTACAGAAAGGTACATTTATGTATACAGACAAGATCTCATTGGCGGAATTGAAACAATTTAGAACTTGATAAAACAACTACTTAAACAATATTGTTTATCATTAACTATTGCGCTATTGTTCTAAAAAACATATTTAGGCTGCCATAGTTAGTAATAAAATACAGAAGGTGTTGTCGTAAAACCGGAAGTTGTTAATCATCAAACCCCATGCAAAAAAGTATGTTATGTTATGGTCCGCAAGGGTTGTGAGACGGCAAAATATGTCGTGAAAGTGGAAAATCATCACTGCTTTCGTATTGTGTAATCAGATAATTAAATCCATGATGTTTATCCATAATATGGTAAAAGTATATCCATTAAATATGTAAGCTAAACTTTTAAAAAGTGAATCGATTAAATTTTGTAAACAATGAAAGTTTCGTTTCCGTGAAGTAACAGAACGCGTTACGGTCGCGTTTTATGACATTGTCCTCTCGCGAGATTTTGTCTCGGGTACATTTATGTATATTTGGGGGCCTTTCTGGAGGCTAACAGTTAACAGTAAATTAAAAAAACACTGAAAACAGTTCACAGTACATCTAATAACATTTAATATTTTGTTCACAAAAACAGATAACAAAATATAAATTTCGCCAATAACAGGATAACAGAAATACCCTTGCCCGCACCCCCACCCTTTCTTGGACATTCAGGACATCTTTGCATCAGCTAATTTTAGCAGAAAAGGCACTGAAAATAATAAAGATAGATAAAACAAAGGTACTCGTATACCGGACAAAGGTATACCGGAATCAGCAACCGCGATTGATAGCATTAAGTCAAATCCAATGTTATGAATAGTTGTTTGACGTGTTGGAGTCTCATTGACATTTCTCGCCTTTCTCTAGTCATATTTATTTGATGTCTGGGGCGTTAATTTGTTTAATTGTTTTGCAGTGTGCACACCGTCACAGGACGTGTATTTTATGCACTAACACTCTTTCTCTTACTGAGGACTGAGGTGGCAGGTTGTACTATACATGTATTTACAAACCTGTTTTTAGCATGGTGAACTTGTTCACCAAGCTATAGTTACCGTGTTTTTTTCACGAATCCTAACTACAGCCTCACTGATGAATCGACGCATTGCCTGAAAAAGAAGACCCATATTTTAACAGGTGTTTCTTCTTTTCTAGTGCGGATACAAATAAGGTAATGTCATTTAAAAATTTAAAATAATTACCTCGATACATTGTTTAAGTTATGTATTATGTATAGCTATTTCATCTATTGTTTCATCGTTTAGCTGTGCGTTCTATAAATAGATCAATCATCATCATCACATGATCATCATGTGATCTTGCGTAAAATATATTCATCCGCTGTAGTGTTCTCCTAGGATAGTGATTGAGATTTGTAACCAGTTAATTTTATAATTTATTTCTCTTGTTGAAACACCGTCAAACGCATATCTTGCATCTTTCTTGGATTTATATATTTAAGAAATATACATGGTCTTTGTAGTCTTCATATAATATTTAATAGGTTTGGTCAGTAATGGTTGTCGCATAAGCTACTATCCTTTGTAAAAAGTTGTTGCTGCCTATTCTCCGGAATAAGATTTCAGCTTATTTTGAAGTACGCTGTGTAATATTCTGAAGTCTTTACCTCCCTTGCTATGAAGTTAAAATAACTGTTTCGGTCGTAAAATAATCCTGCATACATGCGCCGATCGTGTCGTAGACCGTGTCAATTCGGACACTCCAGTTTTAGGATAAATACCTTATAGTTCATCAAAATTTGTAAAGGATTATTAGCTCAGTCGGGAGAGCGGCAGTCCCATAAAATTATGGATTATAAAGTGAGCAGGATGGGTTCGAATCTGAGCAGAACCCAAATTTTTTATTCTAATTATATTTTTTTTATGCAAAAAAGTTGGTTTAATTCATGCTCAATGGTCTTAAAAGCGGTACATCAGAATTGTTCTAGAAACAGCTTAAATTATAAAATTGTTCCAGTTCACGATATAAAACACTATCAATCAAAATGTGAAGCTAGAACCATTTTGTTAATGTCTAAAGTTTCAGAACACCATATAGCTAGGGTGGAATCGCACGTAATATGCTAAAATTAACCCTGGTGCGTCACGCAGGATAGCACGTATTACTGTGCAGAATGAATTTCTTCGCAAATAAAAGATTTTATAGGCTTATTATGTTTTGGTCATGTAGAATAAAATATTAATATTTGTCAATTTTAAATCGGGCACATATAGTCCCCCATAATAGGCCTGATGTACTCCCTTCTAGACTTAAGTCGGAAAACAAATTGTGTGTGTGTGTGTGTGTGGAGAGTGGGGGGATTTTTTAAAAGATGTTTACGACTTTTATCTATGCGTCAATTTGGTAGAGGTAGCGGTAGACCTCATCTGTTTTGAAACAAACTCGTAGAACCACAGTCCTGCCGCGCGTTGGTGTGTAGCTGTCAAACATTATTCAATGTGCAAACGCGTAACAAGCGGGATTCGGACGTATGACTGTAGCATTGAGAGATATACATTACACAACAAGAGTAGATCTAAACACAAATATGTTACCTTTTATTACAATTTTCAAATTACATGCAAAACTGATTGAATTATATTCTGTTAAGGCCAAAACACAACAAAGCAACACAAAAATGAAGGGGTAAAAGTTGTTGGGTCGAGGGTAAAAACGGCGATTCGGTTGAGTGACAGGAAACACAATACTTTTTGTTTAGGCCTGAGGTAGTAAACGAAATTTACCGTGACTTTGGTGATTATTGTCAACAAACGATTTGCCGACTTAAAAAAAAATCCACGTAGAAATTACAGTTAGTGATATGAATCATGAAATTCTCAGTAGCGTTCACATACATGGTTGAAAAATATAACATCGAAATAATTGTGTATAAACATCATGAGTTGTGAAATTAAATGACAATGGTATCCCGAGAACAGTGGTACTCCGAGTTGTGAGAATGAACTACAACGGTATCCCGAGACCAGTGGTATTCCGAGTTGTGAGAATAAATAACAGCGGTATCCGGAGACCAGGGATATTCCGAGTTGTGAGATTAAAATCAAATGAGCACAAAGATTTATAAGTTATGTTTTGTATATGTGTAGTCTGTATGTCTATACTACAAGTTGTATGTAAAACACTTTTTTAGTTGAAGGACACACTTTTTGGAACAAGGAAGCTTCAGGGAGAATTTGTCATTTTACAGTGACATTCCATATTTAAATTTGTATATTATAAATCTTTGTGCAAGTGGGGATATGGCTGTCTTTCAGCTACACTCTGAGTACTGACTACACTCGTGTTCATTTGATTTTAATCATACTTGCATAGTTGGTCGATATCAATGCAAGGTTGTTTCCTATTTTAATTCAGCTATGTTGGTCAAAGGGTCTATGAATTACCTCCCCTTGAATTGGCAAAATTAGCTGTCTTGACCTTTTTGACGCTGTATTCATTTCTAATGACTCAAAGTTTGATAGGTGATGTTTTTTGATACACTTTAACACCTGTGAAGATGATGAAGTGTTTCGAAGATTAATTTTCATTATAACCAATATTTCCTTTTGTTCCCTTCTTTATTCCTGTATATACCTTACCTTATCTTGTTTTAATCACCTTAGTTCCAGATACATTAAACAATGCATTGATGTATTATTACATGCACTGATGTATTGTTATTAAGAAGAGTTGACACATTTTCAGTCCATCCATGTCATGCCTGATTGGAAAGAAACCTTCCATTACATGGATGCACAAATCATAGTTCACCATGCTCTCAGTACCTTCGGTACTTTGATTGCAGTAGCTGGCAGATCAAATAATTTTGATCAGTCTGACAGACTTTGCTATTACATGTAAATCTTGGTCTCACTAAAAATGCCTACATACTTTTGTCAGGGGAATTATATCTATTATCCCTTTGTTTGTTTTACGTCATTTTCAACACATGTAAGGTTATATATGACGGTCGATTTTTTGTGGTGGAGGAAGACCACCCACTTTTCCTGGGTAGAACCAGTACTGTACACGTCCCGCCATCCGTAGCAATCGATACTTCCTCACTTAAAGTCGAGCTCCCAGTGGGATTCGAACATGCAGCAGTAAGAGGCGAGATTTACAACGCAACGCCGTTAACCATTTGGCCATGGAGACGCTTTGATCCCTTTAATTTATTTGAATAATCTTTAATTAAACAGTCAAGAGTTATCGAATGTTAATTGAGACATAGACAGACTAGCTATTATCATGTACCACTCAGGTGTGTATAAGTTGTGTTGGTTTGTTTTAGATGTTGGAAAGGGTGGGTCAACTTAACATTTCAAGTATTTGATAGCGTGTTTTTTTTATTTATTTTTTATTTTGGTTGTCAAGACATCTTTATAAACGAAATAGCAACTTTCCTATGTTAATTGGGCTATTTGTTGCCATATGACTAATATTTCAGGACACAAACACATATTTGGGAGATTAACGTTACGTTGGTAAAATAGTGGGGGCAGAGGTTCGGCATACTCTGCTCCTTCCCACCTCTCAAACAGTTGCTAGTGGCGGTGCCCGTACCACCTGTTCCTTTCTTGTCACTAAATTCTGATTATCATGGCAGTCTCGTTTCTTGTGTCACCGATTAACACAGAAGCGCAGCAAGATATTTAACGTGCATAACGCATAGGGGAACGATGGCCTTACATCCCCGAATTATCGCGTACTTTCGCAGTACCTTGCCCGAAAAAAATACTGACTGAGGGAGTGTGTTTGATCCACTGGGATCGAGCACAGGCAGCCAGCGCATACTTTCCCTCCACTACTACCGCTCTCCCCGCCACTACCCCTCTCTACTACCTCCCTCCGGCATATTACAACTACAATCCTCCTTATAAATGTTTTCAGTGGCATGCTAAATACTGTTGCTGTACTCTTGATTTTCAATTTAATAAAATTTCATATGTTTGTGCGAAAATATGAAAGTGGTGAATCATTAAATACACCATTTGGTAAAGTATTATTAATCAAGTATCTAAGATTATCCAGAGAAATATCTTACGCACCATGGAAGTTGATTTTTTGACAGCACTTTGGCAAAGAGACAAAATAGATGCTAATTAAGACTTAAAGGGCAACCTGCAACAATGCTGAAACCGTACTGACAAACAGTACCCGTATACATAAACGCTCACAAAAAGCGGACAGTTATTCCTGTTGCAAAGGGCAGCACTCAAACTGCAGCTCATTCAATATAAATAGCTGACACCTTTACTATATATAAGATGAAACTACATGTGTTTGCAGTGTTTTTTTTATGTGTTTTGTGAATGCAGCCTGTGCCCATGCCATTGTGAAAAATAGCGGCATTTTTCTAGAAATTGTGAAATATTTATAACAAAAGAGAAAGAAACTTTTTTCACTTTTATTTTCATAATATCCCTTGGTTTTGTTTTTGGTAAATACAGACTAGTTTTGACACCAGTTTATATTAAGACTAGTATCCTTACTGGTCTGTATTTACCCAAAAATTGTGAATGTTTTGGATCAAATTGTGAAAAAAGGATACTTTTTGGAATTGTGAATGGGGCCGAATGGGCCCCATTCACAATTCCAAAAAGTATCCTTTTTTCACAATTTGATCCAAAACATTCACAATTTTTTTCGGCCCCATTCGGCCCCAAATTAGGCATAAAAAACCACTGGTTTGCCTTGAGCTACCCTAGCTAACTGTTAAAGGGACACACGGCAATCTTTATTTTTTAAAAACTCACGGCGTCCCGCTTGTTTTTCTGCATAACTTGCATTTGTTCAGTCGTTTATATCAATTATAAGAATAGTATTAAGCAATTTGCTTTTGCATATTATTAATGTTTGATATTATTGAACCAATAATATATTAAAACTTATAGTATAATAAGACGAAATAGTGAAAATACTAAAAAAAAAATTAAAAGCAAAAATACTGGATATATAATTCGAGACACCCATTTCAAACACTTCAAGATTGCCGTGTGTCCCTTTAAGTACAACCAGCTCTCATGTCACATTCAAAGTCTATTGCATTGGAAATCTCAACACCCTTTCACACACATACATGTATATACATGTACAGAACGAGACTCCCCATATAGGATTACTAATTAAAGCAATCAGTCTTTAAATAATTTACCTTGTTTTTAATGTTTTGCATTTGGCTTCTATGATGCCTGAACATGAAGTGAATGAATCTGCAGCTTCTTTTATAGCCCTAATTTGGATTGGTTCTAGTAATGTTTATGTAGACAGGCCTCTTCAACCGCTGTAGGTTCGATCCCTCAGGGGCCTAGGAATCTTTATGTGAGGAAGCTATCCAGCTGGCTTGCGGAACGTCGGTGGTTCTAATCAGGTGCCCGCCCGTGCACGAAAATCGCCCGGAGGGGCACCTGGGGTCTTCCTCCACCAATGGAAGCTGGAAAGTCGCCATATGACCTTAGCTGTTGGTGCGACTATAAAATCCAATTCAATCAATTCAATCATAAGTAGAAGCGACATCATATTGATTAACTAAGTATTGGTTCCTAATTTGTAAATAATTTAAATAAAGAAGCTGGTAACAAGAGCCGAAAAAGTTTTAGGTAATTTCCCCGGATGATGCATCTCATTATTCAATACAGAATGGGGCGAGGAGGGATATGTTTCAACTAAGAAACTAAGTTATCAATCATGTTTTAATAAAAAAAAAATATATATATATACATCATCCCACTTCCTATTTTTCTTCCCATGTTGTGTATGCATTATGGGTCTATCTGATCACAATTTGCAGCTGGTGAATGTGGTGGCATATAGTTACTAAAATTATTTGCACATTTCCATTATTACACAAAAAACATGACTCCACATACCGGTAATGAAAATTTACAAGTTTTACTGTGAACTAGTTGTGAGAATTGTAGCTCTTACGGTTTTATTAACTCGACTATTCGAAGCATAAGAGAGCTTAAGTTATTAATCACCGCTGGCGTTCCACATCAAGGTTTGCGTGTAAGCTGTCTTTTTCTTACATTTCTTATCCTTTCACATCAAATTTTGCTTGTAAGCTGGGTTTAGTACCGTTTACAGGTCTATAT
The DNA here is from genome assembly GCA_037043455.1 of Cyrtodaria siliqua. Lineage (NCBI taxonomy): Eukaryota > Metazoa > Mollusca > Bivalvia > Adapedonta > Hiatellidae > Cyrtodaria > Cyrtodaria siliqua. The sequence continues at coordinate 36,494 of JAWPHD010002988.1, forward strand.
CTCTTACATTTCTTGTCCTAGCTCAACTAAATTTGGGAATTGGTTTCCTTATAGTATGTTGTGAAGGGTTGCGTAAGTAATTTTGTCTTCTACAATTTTTGGGCTCCCATGGAACCAAAATTGTGATGACCCATAAAATGTGCAATAAAGGTAGATCAAGGTTTGCGTGTAAGCTGTTGTATATATCTGTATCTCTTTTTTCTTACGTCAACCAAATTTTGGTTTGGAATTTCTTGTAGCATTATTCATTTTATTCATACTTCACCCTGGGCTCCCTCCCACCCCTCCACCCCACAAGCCAAAACCTGAATTGTTTTATATTTTTGTTTACATATTTTTGTGTGTTGTTTTGGTCAATTCTAACACATATAGCTACATGTATGTTGCCCGCTCCCCCACCCACCTAGGGAATGTTGCCCATGATGTCTAGTTGGTCCTAACACAAATTCACATTAGATGTGAAATCCAAGATGGCCACCAAAGCTAAAAATATATTTTTAAAAAGCAAGTTTGTAGCGCCTACTTCTTGAAAACTATAAGTGATATTGATATGGGACTTCTTCTAAAATGATTAGCATGACATGATGTTGGTCCTTATCGAAAATTGTTTTGATTCGACGTTAAAAATGGCTGCCATCTTTGTTTACATAGAGTTATATACTAAGAAATTGTAGCGACTCTTCCTCTGAAAGTACTTGACGGATTTTCATGAAACTTCACAGGAATGTTGCTCTTGGTGTCTAATTGATCCTAGCAAAATTTCAGGTCGGCGAGAATTTAAGATGGCCACCACGGCTAAAAATAGATTTAAAAAAGACAAGTTTATTACGACTACTTCTTGAAAACTATAAGTGATATTGATATGGGACTTATTCTAAAATGATCAGCATGACATGTTGTTGATCCGTGTCGAAAATTAATTTGAATCGGCATTAAACATGGCCACCAGCGGCCATCTTTGTTTACATAAAGTTATATAATAAAAACTTGGAGCGACTACTCCTCTGAAACTACTTGACGGATTTACATGAAACTTCACAGGAATGTTGCTCTTGATGTCTAATTAATTTCAGGTCGGTCGGGAATTCAAGATGGCCACCACGGCTAAAAATAGTTATTTTTGAAAAAACAAATTTGTAGTGACTAATTCTTTTGAAAACTATAATAGATATTGATATGCGACTTTTTCTAAAATGATCAGCATGACATGATGTTGGTCCTTGTTGAAAATCATTTTGATTTAACATTAAACATGGCTGCCAGCGGTCATCTTTGTTTACAAGTTATGTAGTAAAAAAAGTTGTAGCGACTACTTCTCTGAAACTACTTGACAGATTTTCATGAAACTTCACAGGAATGCTGATCAAGCTATCAAAACTTATCAATAGAGCTTCAAGGTCATTGACCTGTTGTTTTTTTTTACATATTCCTGTGTTGTTTTGGTTCCTCAATTCTACACCTATAGCTATGTTCTGCCCCCATGGTTTATAGGCTCCCCTCACATGGAGGACGTTGAGGAGAATTGGAGGCAGGAGAATGGGAAAATGTAAATATTCATTTGTTGTTAATTTTGTTTAGGGGTTTGGTTGGTGGTGGGAGGTGGTTCTTATCAATCCTCATCTAATTATTTGGATTGGGTTGGGGGAGGTTGCCCATTTGAAAACAAAAAGTAAATATTTCTGTGTTACATGTATTAGTCTTAAACTGTGATATTGAGATACACATATGAAAATAAAAACTGAAAGGAGGCCACAATAAATAATTGCTAGACTCTAAACCCCTCGCTCCCCGAGTTGCCTTTCGACCACAAATTCCTTTAAAATGACAGCAATTTTGGATTAAAACTGATGAAAATAAAAATATAAAACTTCACACCATGCCCCAAATTTTACTATAATTTGTATGAGATTTTAACAATAATTTTATATCAGCTGAGTTTCTATACCCACCCCGCCCCCCAAAGTTTCTATACCTGCCCCGCCCCCCAACCTCACCCCCACATTGTTTTAGCCTTGTTTTCTGATGGTATATACTGGCTATATAATTTATTATTCTTTGAAAAATCAAATAGTCGAGCTGCGATGTTCTCTGACAGCTCTTGTTTTAGGGATTCCATTGTTATTCTCTATTTGCTGATCAGCTCAGATGGCATGGTGATATCATGTGGCATCTCGTCATGGTTAAATCATTTGATATGTTTGTTCTTTTTGGAGGCTGGAAAGGGGCAAGTGATTTTTATTTTCATTTTGGGACACAGTGGAAAACATGGAGTTCCAAACATTTCTTTAAATTTTAACTTTGTTTACACGGTCAAATTAATTCTGACTCTCTCCGTTACTTTTATTTTGCCTTAAATCATATTAACCTGCCTTTGTTAATTGGATGCAGCATTATAAGATCCCTTTCAGGGGTTTGGAATCAATAGAAAAATAGGTAGGTGTTTTCAACTTAAAGATTGTTTGCCGAAATAGCAGAGTTTTAAGTAAACAATATTATTTTTTTCAGAACCAAGATGTAGCCTTTCCATATTTTGTAAAAGTCAGCACAATACACAATAAGCAGGATGTCGACCCAGATTGTGATGGCCCAGTTTGTGTCTGGGTTGAAGAGTCGAAGTGATGACACGAGAGTCAAGACGGCCAATGAGCTGCATCACTTTGTGAGTACGGAGCTTCGTGAGATGCAGGCAGAGGAACACACTCAGTTCATGGACCAGTTTAATCACCATATCTTTGAGATGGTCTCAAGCTCAGATCTTAGTGAACGCAAAGGAGGAATACTGGCTATAGGTGAGTCATCTTACAGGTGCATTAGTGAATGTAAAGGAAAAATACTGGCTATAGAAGAGTCCTCATCTTACAGGTGAACTTAGTGAACGAAAAGGAGGAATACTGGCTATAGGTAAGTCCTCATCTTACAGGTGATCTTAGTGAACGTAAAGAAGGAATACTGGCTTTAGGTGAGTCCTCATCTTACAGGTGATCTTAGTGAATGTAAAGAAGGAATATTGGCTATAGGTGAGTCCTCATCTTACAGGTGATCTTAGTGAACGTAAAGAAGGAATATTGGCTATAGGTGAGTCCTCATTGGTGATCTTAGTGAACGTAAAGGAGGAATACTGGCTATAGGTGAGTCCTCATCTTACAGATGAACTTAGTGAACGTAAAGGAGAAATACTGGCTATAGGTGAGTCCTCATCTTACAGGTGATCTTAGTAAACGTAAAGAAGGAATACTGGCTATAGGTGAGTCCTCATCTTATAGGTGATCTAAGTGAACGTAAAGGAGGAATACTGGCTATAGGTGAGTCCTCATCTTATAGGTGATCTAAGTGAACGTAAAGGAGGAATACTGGCTATAGGTGTGTCCTCATCTTACAGGTGATCTTAGTGAAATGTAAAGGAGGAATACCGGATATAGGTGAGTCCTCATCTTACAGGTGATCTTAGTGAAATGTAAAGGAGGAATACTGGCTATAGGTGAGTCCTCATCTTATAGGTGATCTAAGTGAACGTAAAGGAGGAATACTGGCTATAGGTGTGTCCTCATCTTACAGGTGATCTTAGTGAAATGTAAAGGAGGAATACCGGATATAGGTGAGTCCTCATCTTACAGGTGATCTTAGTGAAATGTAAAGGAGGAATACTGGCTATAGGTGAGTCCTCATTGGTGATCTTAGTGAACGTAAAGAAGGAATACTGGCTATAGGTGAGTCCTCATCTTATAGGTGATCTAAGTGAACGTAAAGGAGGAATACTGGCTATAGGTGAGTCCTCATCTTATAGGTGATCTAAGTGAACGTAAAGGAGGAATACTGGCTATAGGTGTGTCCTCATCTTACAGGTGATCTTAGTGAAATGTAAAGGAGGAATACCGGATATAGGTGAGTCCTCATCTTACAGGTGATCTTAGTGAAATGTAAAGGAGGAATACTGGCTATAGGTGAGTCCTCATCTTGCAGGTGATCTTAGTGAAATGTAAAGGAGGAATACTGGCTATAGGTGAGTCCTCATCTTATAGGTGATCTAAGTGAACGTAAAGGAGGAATACTGGCTAAAGGTGAGTCCTCATCTTACAGGTGATCTTAGTGAAATGTAAAGGAGGAATACTGGCTAAAGGTGAGTCCTCATCTTAGTGAACGTAAAGGAGGAATACTGGCTAAAGGTGTGTCCTCATCTTAGTGAAACGTAAAGGAGTAATACTGGCTAAAGGTGAGTCCTCATCTTAGTGAACGTAAAGGAGGAATACTGGCTAAAGGTGTGTCCTCGTCTTACAGGTGATCTTAGTGAAATGTAAAGGAGGAATACTGGCTATAGGTGAGTCCTCATCTTATAGGTGATCTAAGTGAAATGTAAAGGAGGAATACTGGCTATAGGTGTGTCCTCATCTTATAGGTGATCTAAGTGAACGTAAAGGAGGAATACTGGCTAAAGGTGAGTCCTCATCTTAGTGAACGTAAAGGAGGAATACTGGCTAAAGGTGTGTCCTCATCTTAGTGAACGTAAAGAAGGAATACTGGCTAAAGGTGAGTCCTCATCTTAGTGAACGTAAAAGAGGAATACTGGCTAAAGGTGTGTCCTCATCTTAGTGAAACGTAAAGGAGTAATACTGGCTAAAGGTGAGTCCTCATCTTAGTGAACGTAAAGGAGGAATACTGGCTAAAGGTGTGTCCTCATCTTATAGGTGATCTTAGTGAACGTAAAGGAGGAATACTGGCTAAAGGTGAGTCCTCATCTTATAGGTGATCTAAGTGAACGTAAAGGAGGAATACTGGCTAAAGGTGAGTCCTCATCTTAGTGAACGTAAAGGAGGAATACTGGCTAAAGGTGTGTCCTCATCTTAGTGAACGTAAAGAAGGAATACTGGCTAAAGGTGAGTCCTCATCTTAGTGAACGTAAAGGAGGAATACTGGCTAAAGGTGTGTCCTCATCTTAGTGAAACGTAAAGGAGTAATACTGGCTAAAGGTGAGTCCTCATCTTAGTGAACGTAAAGGAGGAATACTGGCTAAAGGTGAGTCCTCATCTTAGTGAACGTAAAGGAGGAATACTGGCTAAAGGTGTGTCCTCGTCTTACAGGTGATCTTAGTGAAATGTAAAGGAGGAATACTAGCTATAGGTGAGTCCTCATCTTACAGGTGATCTTAGTGAACGTAAAGGAGGAATACTGGCTATAGGTGAGTCCTCATCTTACAGGTGATCTTAGTGAAACGTAAAGGAGGAATACTAGCTATAGGTGAGTCCTCATCTTAGTGAACGTAAAGGAGGAATACTGGCTATAGGTGATGGGGCACCTCAGAAGGAAAGACATTTTAGAAAACCATATGATTCACCCTGAAGAGGATGAAAAAAGAGTTCAGAATCTGCAAAACTTTTAAGATGAGCCTGAACTTACTGCATATAATTATATAGCTCCTTACTTTAATATGATGTAAACATCTTTCAAATTTATTATGTCATGCTTCTTGAATGTCAATGAAGCATGCAAGATTTTATTGGTCAAACACAATAAAACATAGGACGCATGTTAAGTCAGTAGCCCTGTGAATCAAAATACAATGATGCCTTGGGCCGACTTCTTTCAATCTTTGAATGATGTACATGTACCTGTATCAAGAATTTGGTGTGTCTTTTATGCAAAAGTAGATGTAAAGTCGAACAGGAAATGTAGCATTCAAGGACCTCAGTCAAGCACAAGCATGCACAGAAACAAACAACTACCACATAGATGAATAAAAGACAGGATATGACACTACAAACATAAAAGGGTTGATAATAGGGCTACCACCTTGTCAGTGGCAAAAAAGGCAGCGGTGGGTTTAAACCAGGTTCTAGGATGCACCAAACCTCACTCACCCCATTGTCTTCCCAATAAAAAGGGACAGTGTAAATAAAGTTATCCCCTCCAGATTATATTTGTATATATGCAACACAACATCACCACAAACCGTATTTGGGTTATAGTAAAGAAGGATACATTGCAAGATTGAAATTAAGTTGGCATGATGATTGAGTCATACGTAGAATAAAACGTATATTGCCCAAGTGAATAACCTCCTTGCTTCATAGTAAACACATTGTTTTCCAATGGTGTAACTCTTGTTAGTGTTAAAAGTTAATAACACACATTTTCGAGACTATACACTCATGTCTGAGTCTCTATTGTTGAAACACATGATATTGCACGGAGCCAATGAAATGCCTTGAGCTAAGTACATTACTAATAAAACATGAAAATGTAGTATTTGTGGCCCAACCCTTTTGCAAACAAATTTGAAATACTGCAATAAAATGTGTTTAAACCAAATAAAATGTAATTTACTTCAGTGAGCCTTATTGGCGTGGATGTTGGAAACACGACGACGAGGATCAGTCGGTTTGCCAACTACCTGCGTAACCTCCTGCCTTCCAATGATGTTGGGGTGATGGAGATGGCTGCCAAGGCCATGGGTATCCTGGCACTGTCGTCGGGGACCTTCGCTGCAGAGTATGTCGAGTTTGAGGTGAAGAGAGCCCTGGAGTGGCTGACCGAGGACAGGAATGAGGGCAAGAGACATGCTGCAGTGAGTACTCTGATACCAGTACAACACTTAAATCATGCTCCTATCTTAGTTTAAACTTATTTATTATGGCTTCCCCACACAAAGTGTGGTAGGGGAGCCATATTGATTTTGTGCTTTCTGTCTGTCTGTCTGTCTGCGTGTCTGCGTGTCTGTCTGTAGGTCTGTGTCACAAACGATGTCCGATCAATAACTAGAGAATGGTTGGACCTAGGGTCCTCAAACTTGAAAGGGTGGTTGGTCATGACAAGTAGATGACCCCTATTGAGTTTGGGGTCACTAGGTCAAAGGTCAAGGTTGCGGTGACATTGACTATCAAAACGATGTCCGATCAATAACTAGAGAGTGGTTGGACCTAGGGTCCTCAAACTTGGAAGGATGGTTGGTCATGACAAGTAGATGACCCCTATTGATTTTGGGGTCACTAGGTCAAAGGTCAAGGTTGCAGTGACATTGACTATCAAAACGATGTCCGATCAATAACTAGAGAGTGGTTGGACCTAGGGTCCTCAAACTTGGAAGGATGGTTGGTCATGACCAGTAGATGACCCCTATTGATTTTTTCTTTTGTTTAATTTTTTTTAATTTTTTTTTTAATTTTTTTTTATTTTTTATTTTTTTATATTTTTTTTTATTAATTTTTTTTTTTTTTAATTTTTGCATAAAAAGTTTTAGGGTCGGCCCCTTAAAAAAATAGGGTCGGTCGAGTTACCTGAACCACACATATTGTTTTATGTGGCCTTACTGATACAGATTGTAGATACAGTCACAGGGATATTGATTATCAAAACGATCTCAGATCAATAGAGGACGGTTGGACCTAGAGTCGTCAATTATGCCTGTTCGGGCTAGTGGGGGAGCCATATGTTTTTGTCCCATGGACAATAACAATTTCTAGTTTTACATTGATTCAATCTTCCTGGGTAGAACTAGTACTGGGCAAATGCATCTAAAAAGTGTGTTGCTCAGGGACACAACACATATGGCCATGGCGCGAATCAAACCCCCGACTTTTTGGTCATAGGTCCAACGCTCTACCTTTAGACCACAGCGGTCCACTCTTACATTCACTTAGAAACTTAAAAAGGCAGAGAACAAAATATTTTTATATTTCAACATGTTTAAAGCCATTCAGAAATTAACATTGGCAAAATAAGGGCACTTTCAGCAAATACAAGTTTGAAAACCAAGATACGTATAGAATAAGTGATCAGAATCAGGAGGTTTTAATTTTTTCTATATTTCTTTCTATTTGATGTTCAAATAAATATGCATTGTTTATATATTTTCGCAATAAACTCAAAAGTTCAAGCTATATTTGAATTTCTGTTTGTAGGTTCTCTGTTTCAAAGAGTTAGCAGTGAACACGCCAACCTTCTTCTTCCAACAAATCCAGCAGTTCTTTGATTGTATCTTCACAGCTGTCAGAGATCCAAAGGTAATGCCCGGCTTGTAGGACACATACTGTTGCATACTTATAAATCAGTAAGTGGATGGTGTAGATATTAATACATTTTGTTGTTGAAAGGATGATCGCCTGATGAATGGTTATCAATCTTTGAGATGCCATTTATTGTCCACAGCACATACACGGCTCACTGCAAATGATGCAAAATGTCTAAATCGTTACCTAGCACCTATTTAACCCAAGTGCCACATAACTACATTACCCAACAACTATATTTCCCAAGGGTAATGCGACATATTGGTTACCTACCACCAGATTTGATCATTTGATCTAATGAGGCAATGACTGTTTTTTAATGATGATAAACTGTCTGTTAATTAGATCATGATAGGTGGGAAATTGCGATGCTATTTGTCTTTCATAAACAACAGATAACTGTCATTTCAATCAGTAGTCACTAATTTTCATTCCAGGCCAATGTTCAGCCCACACGAACCAAAAACGCTAGTCTGTCCGATAGTCCAGAAATAAATTTAAAGAGTTAGTTAACTCTGACGGATTTCTCTCCAGTTTTTAGCTCTACTGGCCAAGGGCCAGCAGAGCTTATGGGATGGTGTGTTGTCCGTCTTCCGTCGTCCGTCGTCCGTCCGTCGTCCGTCGTCCGTCCGTTAACTTTTGCTTGTGTACACTCTAGAGGCCACATTTCTGATGCAATCATCATGAAACTTTGTCAGAATGTTTGTCTCAATGAAATCTCGGTCAAGTTCGAAAATGGGTCATGTGGGATCAAAAACTAGGTCACTAGGTCAAATATTGGAAAAACCTTGTGTACACTCTAAAGGCCATATTTTTGACCCGAGCTTGATGCAACTTTGTCAGAATGTTTGTCTTAATTATATCTTGGTCAAGTTTGAAAATGGGTCACATGGGGTTAAAAACTAGGTCACTAGGTCAAATACTTGAAAAACCTTGTGTACACTCTAGAAGCCGTATTTCTGACCCAATCTTGATGAAACTTTGTCAAAATGTTTGTCTTAATTATATCTTGGTCAAGTTCAAAAATGGGTCACATGGTGTTAAAAACTAGGTCACTAGGTCAAATATTGGAAAAACCTTGTGTACACTCTAGAGGCCATATTTTTGACCTGATCTTGATGAAACTTTGTCAGAATGTTTGTCTTAATGAAATCTCGGTCAAGTTCAAAAATGGGTCATGTGGGGTCAAAAACTAGGTCACTAGGTCAAATACTTGAAAAAACTTGTGTACACTCTAGAGGTCATATTTGTTACCCAATCTTGATGAAACTTTGTCAAATTGTTTATCTTAATTATATCTTGATCAGGTTCGAAAATGGGTCACATGAAGTTAAAAACTAGGTCACTAGGTCAAATATTGGAAAAAACTTGTGTACACTTTAAAGGCCATATTTTTGACCCGAGCTTGATGCAACTTTGTCAGAATGTTTATCTTAATTGTTTGTCTCAATGAAATCTCGGTCAAGTTCGAAAATGGGTCATGTGGGGTCAAAAACTAGGTCACTAGGTCAAATATTGGAAAAACGTTGTGTACACTCTAGAGGCCATATTTTTGACCCGAGCTTGATGCAACTTTGTCAGAATGTTTGTCTTAATTATATCTTGGTCAAGTTTGAAAATGGGTCACATGGGGTTAAAAACTAGGTCACTAGGTCAAATACTTGAAAAACCTTGTGTACACTCTAGAAGCCGTATTTCTGACCCAATCTTGATGAAACTTTGTCAAAATGTTTGTCTTAATTATATCTTTGTCAAGTTCAAAAATGGGTCACATGGTGTTAAAAACTAGGTCACTAGGTCAAACTTTGGAAAAACCGTGTGTACACTCTAGAGGCCATATTTTTGACCCGATCTTGATGAAACTTTGTCAGAATGTTTGTCTCAATGAAATATCGGTCAAGTTCAAAAATGGGTCATGTGGGGTCAAAAACTAGGTCACTAGGTCAAATACTTTAAAAAACTTGTGTACACTCTAGAGGTCATATTTGTTACCCAATCTTGATGAAATTTAGTCAAATTGTTTATCTTAATTATATCTTGATCAAGTTCGGAAATGGGTCACATGAAGTTAAAAACTAGGTCACTAGGTCAAATATTGGAAAAACCTTGTGTACACTCTAGAGGCCATATTTTTGACCCGAGCTTGATGCAACTTTGTCAGAATGTTTGTCTTAATTATATCTTGGTCAAGTTTGAAAATGGGTCACATGGGGTTAAAAACTAGGTCACTAGGTCAAATATTGGAAAAACCTTGTGTACACTCTTTGTCAAAATGTTTGTCTTAATTATATCTTGGTCAAGTTCAAAAATGGGTCACATGGTGTTAAAAACTAGGTCACTAGGTCAAACTTTGGAAAAACCGTGTGTACACTCTAGAGGCCATATTTTTGACCCGATCTTGATGCAATTTTGTCAGAATATTTGTCTCAATTATAGCTTGCTAAAGTTCGAAAATGGGTCACACAGGGTCACACAGGGTCAAAAACTAGGTCACTAGTACACTCTAGAGGCCATATTTCTGACCCGATCTTGATGAAACTTTGTCGAAATGTTGTCTTAATTATATTTTGTTCAAGTTCGAAAATGGGTCCCATGGGGTCAAAAACTAGGTCACTAGGTCAAATACTTGAAAAACCTTGTGTACACTCTAGACACCATGTAGTACGACTCGATTCATCAATGGTATAACAGCCAGTAGAGCGTTCACAGGCCCTCTTGGGCCTCTTGTTTACACTTTCAATCATGGTGCTGTAATACGCCTCTATGGATTGTCCGAGTGCTAACTTAATGCCTTGGAATTTTTCTGTTTCCAGCAGCAAAGAGGATCCACTAGTGTTTATATATTTTTCTTTAAACAGTCTTTCTTTGTTTTGCCAAGGTAGATTGTCGTCTACGCATTTGAACGAAACTTCTGCTGGCCATCGATAATGAGTTGAAATGCTGCAGTTCGGCGATCATCATTCCGTCCAATTTTGTGCACTGCAATATGCCAAAAGTCTGAGAAAAATTGTTCTCTATTTTCTGTGCTATATTCGTTAAATTTAAGTTAAGGAAAAATGTCCTTAAGGTTCCTTGGTTAATCATTAAAGTTCACTTATAATATATATATAAATTAACAAATTCACGATTTTAAATTCTCCACCAAGTTGCAGTTTGGGGAATAAAACAATCTTCAAACTCAATTAATTTATGTTTAATTGCTCTTTAATATATAGAAGTTAAATTTTTTGTCCAAAATCAAAGTTCACACTGACACTTTCTCTCAAATATATCCCAGGCAGTGCGTAACACAGGATATGCCAACCATGATCAAAAGTAAAGTTTAAGATAATCACTATTTCACATACAATGTTATTAGACTGTCAAGTTTCATCAATAGGCATGCCCTTAGTCACAGACACCCTGGCAGCATATCGTCAATGTGACCAATAAACAACAATTCAATATTGTTAGCGCAGACTGCCATTGACTATTGGGGTACAGTCTGATGATTGTACTGTATCTTATATTAACAGCCAATGATACGCGAGGGTGCGGTAGCAGCTCTGCGGGCAGCGCTGACAGTAACGTCACACCGTGAAGGCAAGGCCAGTCAGACGTCAATGTGGTACAAGGTAACTATAATTACATATGGGTATATGTATGTACCATGCATATATAGGTTATGTTTTAAAATAAAATCATTTGTTTACTGGAGGAGATTTGAATTTCATATTCATTCCTTTTCAGCCTTATTTATTGAGAAATAAATCAAAAAGATTTAAAACACTTCAGTAAGCCCAGTTTTGTTACTTACTGCTTTATTAAATGATCATCTTTTTCGTAAATTGATGCAATAAGAAATTATCTCCTATGATTATCTTACATTTTGAAATACCTATTTAAATTTATTTCAAAATATCATCTTGTTATTGTTGCTATAAGTTTTACATATTCTATTCACTAATCATATCCAGAATAAGACTTATTTTGTTCCACCTGCATTGCATGGCAGACACTTAAGGATCACTTTGTCCATAGTCTGTCTGTCACATTTTAACCTGCAATCTGACCTTGGCCATAACTTGAAGTGTTTGACCTATGTTCATGAAACTTCATAAACATTTTCATCTCACCTCAAGGAATGTTGTTACACATGTCCATAACTCTTCGGCAAAGTTATTCCCCTTTTCATAAAAAACCTTAACCTGCAACCTGACCTAGCTTGTATCTTTAAATAAGCACATGACTGGCGACACAAGTGTTCTGTGGACACCCTTCTATTCCTTTTAACATATATCCAGTTGAGAATGAGACATACAAAGTTGCAGTAATTTACATTATAGCAATGTTTTGATGAAGCTGAGAAACCGTTTGATGAAGTGGTTGGACGAGAGAAGAAACTAAGCAAGGATGACTGGGCCCATGGTTCCCTGCTTATCATCAATGAGTTACTGCGCTGCAGCAATGTGGAGGGGGAGGTATGTGAAGCACAAGTCTAATTATGACATCAGTTTGGCATTTTGTATGCAACTTAAATATTGTGGCATAGTTTAGTGCTAGGCATGTCACATTTGTAGATCGGACTCGTGGCAAGTGATGCTCTCCCTCACCAGTTTTTCGGATTTCCCCATCTCAATGTGATAAGTGTAACTGCTACCAAGACGTAAAACGACAATCAATTGGTCCTAGAGGTTAAATATTTGACCTAAATTAAGTGGTTACTCGGAATTGAAGGTTGTGTGTCAAATGCATTTAACTGGACATTAATATATATTAAAATATATTTTGAGTGGCAGTTGCAACTCCTTATATCACTCTTTTTTTTACATTTGTTTATTCTACAAGGCCGGCTTTACCGATGTTGAGTGGTGATAATTGGTTTAAAGTTTGATGATAAAATCAAGTTTGTGACATGTTTGTGAAACAATGTTTAATTTATATATAATATGCAAACTCAAACAGAAAGCAAGTAACCAGTTACCAGGGCCCCGTTTTATGAAACAACTTACGACCATTTTGATCGTAAATCAGTTTCTTAAATGCTTCACTATAAAATTACACTTTTCAAATAAACATGATTTCATTTAATTTTCTTATACATGTGATAGTTCTGCACTAATTGCAAAAATAATTTTCTACATTGAATGCTTACGTGATGAAAAAGAAAGTTTTTAAAATGTGAGACTTATCGTAAGATGTTTAATAAAACGGGGCCCAGATTAAAAGCACAGAAAACTTTAAAGAGAAACCAGGCCATCATGCCATTTACATAATTATGTAACAAGATACTGTTATATTAAAGACTCCATTTTAAAGGGGTTGATGCACTATTTTCAAACAACATTTATTTAAAAGGGCTCTGAAAATCTTGAAAAAAGCTGAAAGAATTATCAAAATACTCTGAAAAATAAAGGAGATATGACCAATTTAAAATGTGCAAAGAAACAAAACTGGTGGCAGCCATCTTGGAAAAATGACGTCATCGCGCCTTTTTACCATATATGGCATATTGACAAAATATCTTTTAAGGCAAAGAAAATCACTGCAAATTTATTAAAACATATTTTGATGTCATTGTTCCAAGATGGCCGCCTCCATTTATATTTCTTTGCAAATTTTCAATAGGTCATATCTCCTTTATTTTTGGTTACATTTTGATAATTATTTTAGCTTTGTTAAAAGTTTTTCAGAACCCTTTGTTTGAAAATAGTACATCAACCCCTTAAAATATCGAGGAATTGTGATGTAGACATATATTTGTCTTTCTATTTTTGTGCTGGATGGGGGATGTAAACCTGGCGGTCCCGAGTATCGGAGTCTATCATCCGAGCACCTTAAAGAACCATAGAAATGTATTTGTTATTGTGAGTAGGGCAGATTCCCGGATTCCTATGTATCCTTCCCCTCTCGGTAGGGCAGCTTTAAATAATGCAAAAAATGTGTTGATGAGCCGTTGAACAACATTCAAATCAATTTATCTCTCTGTTCATTTCAGAGACTGCGAGTGGAGATGGAAGAAATCACAGCCCAACAGTATTTACATGAAAAAACTATGAAGGTTGGTTTTGTAAAAGGCTAAATTGTTGAAGAACATGATAAGTTGAATTAAAAACAGTTACCTTCATGTATATTTTGCCAAAGATTGCACTGATGGCTAAAATTTCTTTGAAATTTAAATTTGGTCTTAAAATCTCCTAGATACCATGGAAGACAGCCCAATGAAATTCACATATTCTTGTGTTTTACAGGAGTACTCGCGTAACAAGTTACAGGGTAGTCTGGCCGCGTTACAGCAGTTCCAGCAGAAGGCGTCTCCGCTCAGCAATTTTGGAGTTGGTTTTCAGCAGTTAATGCGAAAACCCACGCTGTTTGAGAGCAGGTTCTGCAAGGAACTCATTACCGCTAACTTCGACAAGGTAAGCTATTTCCGATTTGCACAATGAGTATGTCTGTCCATCGTGTGTTCGTCTGTGGATGAGATTTTGTCCTTTTTAAATTTGAAACAAATTGAGATTTGTCGAGGTACATTTGATGCAATTATATATCTTAGCTGGATGGTAACACGTTATAAAATCTTTGGTTTGATAGGTTGTATTATATGCCAAAATTAGAAAATGTTTGGAATAATTGTTTGACAATTTGAATAGAATGAGATAATTATACCCCCGCTTTCACTAAGTGAAGTGAAGGCTATATAGAGAATATTATGTCAGTGCCTTTAACTATCAAGTTTATAAGCGAGGCTTAGAAAACAAAGAATGGTGAGGCGCTGCCGAGCCATTCTTCGTTTTCGTGCCGGGCCTAATAAACTTGGTAGTAAAAGGCACTGACATAATATTCTATTTATCATGTTTTCTGTATGAATTACTATTATTACCTATTTCTCAGAACGTTACGCTTATCGAGGACGCCGCCATGTTGTTGTTTTTGTTTGTTTTATGACGTCAGATAACGTTACATACAATAAACGCCGAGGGATTCCGCATTGAATTTATCTATTGGTCAGCGCATAATAAAGCAAAATTTATTAGGACACCCCTTTATTAGCAGAAAAGTGCACATCTGCATGATAAATAGGAATCTTGCTGTCCCCAACATCCCATCTGTAATACATTTTCATTACTTGCATTCCTCAAACTTCATATACACATAACAACTGATCAAAAGGAAGGGGTATTCTTCACATTCGGTGATAGTTCTAGTTTAATTAAGCTCTGTTAATTATTGCTGGTGTATCAGGTCAGTACCTCAAAGGTAAAGGTAATGCTTTGAGTTTAAAGCTGATATTACCAGTATATGCATCTGTAGGCAAAGTTTGTTTCCTGTCTGAAAATTGTGGGATCAGACTGGGGGATCAGTCTTTTGATGGATAATTTGTTCTTTTCTCGTATAATCATATGATAGGATCTTGTTTTTAACAAACCCATATTGTTTGACAGACCATTATTTAAACATAATTACCTCACTTTACAAGAAAGAAACTTATTTGAATACATGTGTAATAATCACTTGTTTTATTTGCAACGTTGCAGGTGTGTGGTTTGGTGCTGCGACATCGCTCTAACAGGAGTGTATATCTACAGCAGTCACTGCTGATGGTTGTTCCACGGCTGGCTGCATTCAACCCAGAACTCTTTTGTAAAGTGTAAGTTAGGCAGAGAGTATTTACTCAAATTAACTCCCTTGGTTTCACTGGGCGTCACTGACCTTGAGTGGCTTACTGGTATAGACGTATTCTGACTTTAATAATCTAAACGTCTAAACAGTGGAGAGCCCCAAAATCCACCTGCAGTACTCTTGTTTGACTTTGCATGGTCGTCTAGATTAAATAAGTAACCAATGAGATGATCAGAGTCTGTAGAGTTCTTTAAGGTACATGTTTATGGAACTCTTACTGTAATTTCTGTTTTCGCAGCTACCTTGATGAGACCGTAAATTTCTTACTGACTGCCTTGAAATCCCAGAGGGAGAAAACAACCGCATTCCAAGCCACAGGACTTCTGGCCGTAGCTGTGCAGAATAACATCACTCGATACATGGGGCGCATCATGGAGGTGGTTCGCACATCTCTACCTACAAAGGAACTACAGGGAAAGTAAGTCTGGCAAACAACAGTTGCTGTAGTTGGTATACCCGGCTTCAAATGTGGAAAGGGTATAATTCATATGGTTGCTCTTGTTCATGCTCTTATAGTGTTTGTTAACATTTAATTAATGACGAACAAATGTATTTCACTTGCAAAAAAAAAAGAGTTCCCCGACATTACGTACAATAAACGCTGAGGATTTCCGAATATATTTTTCTTTATTAATCACTGCTTAATAAAGCAAATTATTAGGTCAACCCTTTATCAGGTCAAAAACTGTATATCTGCATGATAAATACTGATTGGTATTCTTGCTTATTTCCAGGAAACACAAAAGCTTTATTGTTGATCCAACCGTGTTCACTTGCATCAGTATGCTCGCCAAGGCGATAGGTCCAGGGATGCGAAAAGATGTTCATGAACTTTTGGACTCCATGTTGATCACGGGTTTGAGTCCGGCACTGACGGCATCTCTGCGGGACCTGGCGGCTCAGATCCCGGAACTTAAGAAGGAAATTCAGGATGGGCTACTGAAGACGTTGTCAATGATACTGATGGGACGACCCCTTAAACATCCAGGGGCACCCAGGAGTCCAGGACTTACTATGCCTACATCAGGTAATCATAATACCGATGGGACGACCCCTTAAACATCCAGGGGCACCCAGGAGTCCAGACTTACTATGCCTACATCAGGTAATCATAATACTGATGGGACGACCCCTTAAACATCCAGGGGCACCCAGGAGTCCAGGACTTACTATGCCTACATCAGGTAATCGTAATACTGATGGGACGACCCCTCAAACATCCAGGGGCTCCCAGGAGTCCAGGACTTACTATGCCTACATCAGGTAATCATAATACTGCTGGGATGACCCCTCAAACATCCAGGGGCTCCCAGGAGTCCAGGACTTACTATGCCTACATCAGGTAATCATAATACTGATGGGATGACCCCTCAAACATCTGGGGGCACCCAGGAATCCAGAGCTGACTAAATTATAGTTATTTCAGACCAGAATTGCCAATTGTATACTAGAGGCCAGCACATCTAAAATGCTAGTCACCTCAACCACTCAGAGGTCAGCATATTTTATGTGACTAGTCCTGACCTGAATTTTGTACTCAGAGATCAACAAATCTCAGCTACTAGCAATAATAACATCAGTGACCCCAATTAACCATTTTGTACTCGTAGGTCAGCATATCTTAAATGCTGGCAAGTGACCCCAATAACAATTGTGTACTAGAGGTCAGCATATCGTAAATGCCAGCAAGTGACCCCAATAACAATTGTGTACTAGACGTCAGCACATCTTAAATGCCGGCAAGTGACCCCAATAACAATTGTGTACTAGAGGTCAACATATCCTAAATAACAATTGAGTCCTAGGAGGACCGCATATTCTAAATGTTCACATGTGACCCCAATAACAATTGTGTCCTCGGAGGTCAGCATATCTTAAATGCTAGCAAGTGACCCCAATAACAAATTTCAAAAACTTGCATTGACCTGAATTAACAATTATGTACAGTTCATTCAAAAAGGGTGCAGGCTGTTATGCTTAAACATACATGGGCTATATTAATATTTTGTTCCTGAATTTGGTGACACCTAATTTTGTTCTATTTAATGAAAATGAAAACAAAAATCATCCCAAGGAGAGTACTGGGGTAAATACAATTATAAATAAATAATAATCTAAATAATACATTTGCCATTTTCAGTGTCATCTGGAACGCTATCAGAGAGCCAGGATGTCACCAGCGTCACTCTGGCATTGAAAACTCTTGGCAGCTTTGATTTTGAAGGTTAGTCATTATATTACGTTTTATGTAAAACAGTTTACACCAAATTTCTTGATATTTACATATATATTTTTTGGATGGAATAAAGAAACTGTTTAATTTCACCATTACTTCATAAGAACCAGCCAAAACGTATGGTAATAAAAAACAAAAAAGACAAGTATATGCTGTCTAACACTGATTATTTTGAAATTAAAAACTAATTACGATTATTATACCCCTGCAAAGTGGGGATGGGTATACTGAAATCAGCTTGTCTGTCTGTCCGTAGACGCAATTCTTGTCCAGGCTATTTCTCAATAATTCCTTCTTAGAATTTCGCAAAACTTGCTAGGAAGTATCAGTATCGAGTGGACATGCGCATACTATCATGAAGTTTCGGTTCGATAATTTTCCACTGAGTTATGGCCCTTTGTATTTCCAAAATATATATATAATACAAAATTCTTGTCCTGGCTATTTCTCTAAAACTCCTTGTTAGAATTCATTGCTAGGAAGTATCAATATCAAGTGGAGATGTGCATACTATCATGATGTTCCGGTTCAATAATTTTCCACTGAGTTATAGCACTTTGTAATTTTAATGCATTTCATACTTAGTAGTCAAATAGAAAATTCTTACCCATGTTATAAATTCTTGTCTGTGCTATTTCTCTTAAAACACCATGTTATAATTCGTGAAACTTGCTATGAAGCATCAATATCAAGTGAATATATGCATATTGTCGTGACGTTCTGGTTCGATAATTTTCCACTGAGTTATGGCCCTTTGTATTTCCAAAATATAAATATATATATAATACAAAATTCTTGTCCGTGCTATTTCTCTAAAACTCCTTTTAGAATTTATTGAAACTTGCTAGGAAGTATCAATATCAGTTGGAGATGTGCATACTGTCATGACGTTCCTGATCGCCATTTCATTTCCATAAGTCTATATATCTTATAGGAACCAAGTCTTGTATTTTTACCTATCTCCCAACAAGTTGCCAGCGGGGTGTATTTGTATGCCTCCTGCGACAGTTCTAGTTTTTTATAATGGCATCCTAGTTAGAATGCATGATCTATACAAGCAATGCACATTTCAGGTCACTCTCTGAACCATTTTTGTGTGTCACTGTGCAGAACACTACCTGTCTAGTGTACACTCTATACCAGTAATGCATATTTCAGGTCACTCTCTGACCCAGTTTGTGTGTCACTGTGTAGAACACTACCTGTCTAGTGTACTCTGTATACCAGTAATGCATATTTGAGGTCACTCTCTGACCCAGTTTGTGTGCCACTGTGCAGAACACTACCTGTCTTTACCAGTTATGGATATTTCAGGTCACTCTCTGTCCCAGTTTGTGTGTGACTGTGCAGAACACTACCTGTCTTGTGTACACTGTCTAAACAACTAATGCATATTTCAGGTCACTCTCTGACCCAGTTTATGTGTCACTGTGCAGAACACTACCTGTCTATACAAGTAATACATATTTCAGGTCACTCTCTGACCCAGTTTGTTTGTCACTGTGCCGAACACTACCTGTCTAGTGTACACTGTCTATACAAGTAATGCATATTTCAGGTCACTCTCTGACCCAGTTTGTGTGTCACTGTGCAGCACACTACCTGTCTATACCAGTAATTAATATTTCAGGTCACTCTCTGAACCAGTTTGTGTGTCACTGTGCAGAACACTACCTGTCTAGTGTACACTGTCTTTACAAGTAATGCATATTTCAGGTCACTCTGACCAAGTTTGTGCGTCACTGCAGAACACACCTGTTTAGTGTACACTGTCTATACGAGTAATACACATTTCAGGTCATTCTCTGACCCAGTTTGTGCGTCACTGCAGAACACACCTGTTTAGTGTACACTGTCTATACGAGTAATACACATTTCAGGTCATTCTCTGACCCAGTTTGTGCGTCACTGCAGAACACACCTGTTTAGTGTACACTGTCTATACAAGTAATACACATTTCAGGTCATTCTCTGACCCAGTTTGTGCGTCACTGTGCAGAACACTACCTGTCTAGTGTACACTGTCTATACAAGTAATACACATTTCAGGTCACTCTCTCACCCAGTTTGTGTGTGACTGCAGAACACTACATTACATGTCTAGTGTACACTGTCTATACAAGTAATGCATCTTTCAGGTCACTCTCTGACCCAGTTTGTGTGTCACTGTGCAGAACACTACCTGTCTATACAAGTAATACATATTTCAGGCCACTCTCTGACCCAGTTTGTTTGTCACTGTGCAGAACACTACCTGTCTAGTGTACACTGTCTATACAAGTAATGCATATTTAAGGTCACTCTCTGACCCAGTTTGTGTGTGACTGTGCAGAACAATACCTGTCTATACCAGTAATGAATATTTCAGGTCACTCTCTGAACCAGTGTGTGTGTCACTGTGCAGAACACTACCTGTCTATACCAGAAATGAATATTTCAGGTCACTCTCTGAACCAGTTTGTGTGTCACTGTGCAGAACACTACCTATCTAGTGTACACTGTCTATACAAGTAATGCATATTTCAGGTCACTCTCTGACCCAGTTTGTGTGTCACTGTGCAGAACACTACCTGTCTAGTGTGCACTCTATACCAGTAATGCATATTTCAGGTCACTCTCTGACCTAGTTTGTGTGTCACTGTGTAGAACACTACCTGTCTAGTGTACTCTGCATACCAGTAATGCATATTTCAGGTCACTCTGACCAAGTTTGTGCGTGACTGCAGAACACACCTGTTTAGTGTACACTGTCTATACAAGTAATACACATTTCAGGTCATTCTCTGACCCAGTTTGTGCGTCACTGTGCAGAACACTACCTGTCTAGTGTACACTGTCTATACAAGTAATACACATTTCAGGTCACTCTCTCACCCAGTTTGTGTGTGACTGTGCAGAACACTACATTACATGTCTAGTGTACACTGTCTATACAAGTAATGCATCTTTCAGGTCACTCTCTGACCCAGTTTGTGTGTCACTGTGCAGAACACTACCTGTCTATACAAGTAATACATATTTCAGGCCACTCTCTGACCCAGTTTGTTTGTCACTGTGCAGAACACTACCTGTCTAGTGTACACTGTCTATACAAGTAATGCATATTTAAGGTCACTCTCTGACCCAGTTTGTGTGTGACTGTGCAGAACACTACCTGTCTATACCAGTAATGAATATTTCAGGTCACTCTCTGAACCAGTGTGTGTGTCACTGTGCAGAACACTACCTGTCTATACCAGAAATGAATATTTCAGGTCACTCTCTGAACCAGTTTGTGTGTCACTGTGCAGAACACTACCTATCTAGTGTACACTGTCTATACAAGTAATGCATATTTCAGGTCACTCTCTGACCCAGTTTGTGTGTCACTGTGCAGAACACTTCCTGTCTAGTGTGCACTCTATACCAGTAATGCATATTTCAGGTCACTCTCTGACCTAGTTTGTGTGTCACTGTGTAGAACACTACCTGTCTAGTGTACTCTGCATACCAGTAATGCATATTTCAGGTCACTCTCTGACCCAGTTTGTGTGCCACTGTGCAGAACACTACCTGTCTATAACAGTTATTAAATGAATATCAACACCTTCCTTTACTAAGTGACTTTATTAATCTAAAGGATGAAATTCTTTTCCACCATGACGCCATACACATGTGTTTAATGATAGTATACAAAGCAACATAATTAAGAATTCTCCCCTCCCCCCATGCTGAAATGTTTTATGCAGACAAAACTATGGAGGAGTGTGGAAAAGGATGACTGCTACCTGCAATATACAAATACAATGATTAGTTATCTCCTCTCCCAGGGACAAGTTTTCAAGGGTACGCAGAAAACTGAATAAAACGGGGTCACTTTGATTAATAGTCCGAAATAACCGTCCATAATGGTATTCCTAACACTGGCACAAAGTTAACTTAAAAAGTCGTGAAAAACACAGAGTACACATAGTTCATTTTCAAAACACTGTCTGAATTAATTGGACATCAGTCCTCACTGTGGCTAGGTATTCCCAACCTTTCACAACGGTTAGGTCTGCGTGGTGTTAAAAGTTCCTTAGCACCAGCCTGATTGTGAGGCTGAAGACGGGCGAGAGCACGAGGTAACCGGGTCACAGCAGGCACGTCATGGGTAAGAGCACGTTGTATCGCAGTTGCAACAGGCACATCTGGTCCAGGAGCGTTGTCAGACATGTCAGAAGTCAGTTGCCGGGGTGCTGGAACAGTCTGGGGTGCCGACTCCGGAGTAGAAGCACTTGTAGGCACCTGATTCAGATCTAGTGGTGTTGTAGGTCCGCCCAGCGGTGGTGCTGGAGCATTGGAAGAAGGGTTATCAGAGAGCACTATGCGGGACTGTGGCACAACTGGTGTGGGAGCCACAGAAGTAACCCCTGTGGGCTTACCATGGAACGGGGTGAACTTGCGTAGGTGCTGGCGGTTCCGGATGGTGACTCGACCTGTACCATCTACGCGTATAACATATTGGTGGTACTGCCGAACCTCTACAACAGTCCCGGTGCGTTCCCACCTCCTGGGCTGGTTGCCCACCAAATTCTGTATGTAAACGTGATCTCCCACCTGCAGCGGTGGTAATCTGCGAGTGTGTTCATTCCACTTTTCATGTTCCCTGGAGTGCCGCCTTGCAAGTGCCATTTCACGATGTGACAGTAACTCAGTCCACGTTTCATGAGGGGAATATCTACCCATCAGGATGGGAATAGCATCACGAATGGGTCGTCCAAACAGGATCAACGCTGGGGAGGATTTAGTTTCTGGGTCGATAGAGTTCCTGTACATCAGTAAAGCTCTCTGGAACCTGTCAATATCAAGGGATCCTGTTGCCGTAATATTGTCCATGAGCATGCGTTTCACTGTTTTCACAGCAAGCTCGGCCCTGCAGTTAGCATGTGGGTTCGCAACACTGGAAAGTCTATGTCTAACACTCCAGGTCCTCAAGAATTCTTGGGTTTTCCCCGCTGTAAATTGTGGGCCCCCATCCGATGTCAACTCTTCGGGGATGCCGAATGTCACAAATGTCTCACGAAGTCGTTTAACAAGCCCCTCTGCACCCGACTCGGACTTATATACCATAGGCCAGTTGGAATACCTATCCACAATCACAACGTAGTCCTTGCTGTTAAATGTAAAGTAGTCAGCACAGATCATCTGAAATGGGTAATCTGGAGGCGTGATGTCAGATGGGGGTTGCATCGGGTTAGACTTAGCCGTCTGATGGCAATGTGCACACTGATCCCTAACTTTGGCAATGTCAACAGTGATATCGGGCCAATACACTGAGTCCATGGCCCGTGCACGCATCGCACTGACACCCTGGTGGGCTGCATGAAGAGCATTGAGTACAGGCTTGCGGAGCACAGGTGGCATTACGATTCGTTGGCCCATAAGTACTACACCATCCACGACACACAGGCTAGCTGCATAGCGATGATATGGACGCAATTCTGCTGGTAGTTCCCTGCAATCCTCGGGGAACCCCATCTCTAGGTGGTGGATGAGTTCAAGAAATGTTGGGTCAGATGCTGTAGCTTCGCGGACCATGTCCCATGTGATAACTGTGACAGCCGCATTCAAGGCGCTGGAAGCGGCAGCTACTGTGGATGTGTCATTAGCTGTATCATTATCTGTCGTATGCTGACATAGACTCGCCAGCATGTCATGACGGGACACAGTCGTGCTGGTGAGCAAGTCAAGTTCTGGTGGTTCGCCTGGTAGATGTAGACGATCAGGCTGGCTAACAGGGTATCTTGAAGCGGCATCAGGACCCAGGTTCTTTTTGCCAGGCACATGTAAAATGGTAAACCTGTATCCCAGAGTTTTCTCTTTGAGGTTAAGCAGCCGTCTGTTATCAATCTCAGTGAGTGATCTATCATTAAGTATCTGAAGAAGCGGCTTGTGGTCTGTGGCAACAAGAAGATCTGTGCATCCCAGCACATAATAGCGTGTCTGGTGGAGGGCGTACACAACAGCCAATGCCTCACCTTCAATGGGAGCGTACCTGCTTTCAGCTGGGTGTGTGAATCTGCTGCCAACTAGGCACAATTTCCAGCCGTCAGGGCAGCAAGCTGGAGTTTCGATAGAACACTGGCAGTATTTCTGCATCAAGAGGAACCCAATACCGTCAACAGACCAGTCTGTGGCTAGACATGTCAGTCGCGCAGGGTCAAATAGGCGCACACCATCCTTCATTTCCTGTATGATGACCTCTTTGGATCGGTGGAACACATTGTCCAGCTCCTCAGTCCAGTGGAATGGGGTGGAGGGTTTAAGTAGAGCGCGGAAAGGCTTCATCTGTTTGGTCATGGCAAAGGCATATGCGCCCTGGTTAATAAGCCCAAACCAGGCTCTGGCACCAGTAATGTCATTGGGTACCGGAAAATTTCTTATGGCATCCAGGAACTTGGCACTCGGTCGTATGTTAGTCGGAGTGATTGTAAGTCCTGCGAAGTCCACAGTGTCCAGGGCAAATTGGAATTTCTTTGGATTCAGTGTGATTCCATTGCGAACACAAAGATCAAACCATTCACATGCCTGAAAAAATGCTGCTTCAATGGAATTCTCCCACATGCATGTATCATCAACACATTTGACCTTATTGCGGAAATTAGCAATGATTGCATCAAAGCGCTGGTTGTAAGCGTCACCACTGGCCAAAAATCCCTGCGGAGCCACCTTATACCTGTAGCGCCCCCAAGGTGTGATGAATGTCGTGAAATGTCTATCTTCTTCACGAATGGGCACAGAGTGGTAGCCATTCCAGGCGTCTGTCACGGTCTTCTTCGTGCCCTGGGGAACTCGGTCAGCGAGATGAAAGGGGCTGGGTACATGGTGGGTTTGCCGGACAGAGCAGCGGTTTTGTGGTTGCAAGTCTACAGTTCGCCTAGGGGTGCCGTCAGCCTTACTAGTTACGACCATCCTGGAGCACCATGTTGTGGGTGTATTTGGACTAACGCGCTCAAGCACGCCGATGCGAACGTCTCTCTCAAGATCTGCATGGACTTTATCCTGCCAGTGGATGGGGACCAGAGCTGGCTTGTGGATGGCCACCGGTGTGGCGTGGGGGTCAACATGGAGTTGGAGAGGCACACACGCCATAAGCGGCAATGGTTGATGCTCACAAACATTGAACACGGTAGCACCATAATAGTCAAGAAGCCATTCCTTCAAAGCTTCCACATGCTCCTCTGTAGCCTTCAATCCTGGGGGTAAGGTGGTTGGCATAGGAGGTGGTTCCTTCTGACGCCTGGGGCAAGAACAGGGTGCTTCGACTGAGTCTTCGACGGAGGCAGCAACTTCTGAAGGCATTCCGACGCTGCAATTGGGAAACGCAGTGTGGATGATTCCAAGAGAGACGAGTGCTTCTCTGCAAAGGAAAGCTTTCTCCATGGTATCTGAGACATAACAGAGTAAACGTGTTGACTTGGCAAACCCAGCAGTGTCCCTGGTTGCGACATTGATGATGATTGCTCCAATCACGCCAAGGTCCTCTTTTATAGCCCCACGCATCATGAGCTTGACGGGGAGAAGATCCTGCACCGTTATTCCAAGGTTAAACACAGATTTTAAGGGCATGATTGTGCTTTGGCATCCTGTGTCAGCTACCATGGACATAGTGACAGATTTGAGTTTGGAGGCGTCATGTATGGGATGCCCAAACAACGTATGATCCTGATGCAGCGGAGTCACTTTCACTGATATCATGGGGTGTGGCCTGGAGGGGCGAGCAATCCATTGTCCTTCAAATATATGATGTTCAATACGCGCTGCATACACTTGATGTGTTGACTCCATGTGAGCAGGTGAACTGCCCCGCTCCGTTGCAGTGCATAATTGGTCATAGACATAACCGGTATTGTTGTAGTCTTTGTCCTTGGCCAAACCGCGAGGAGCACGATCCTTGGGAGGTTGCTTGTGGCCCGTATTCTGAGGACAGCTTCTAGATGATGCATCGCGGTGACCCCAAGCATTACAGATGATGCACTTGCTACATGATGTGGTATAATGTCCTTTAACTGCACATTTAGCACATGTGAATGTCCAGGCCTCGCAGAGCCTGGCCCTTGCCTTGCGATCGTTCCTATTTCCGTGAGCAGGACCACCGCATGCCCAGCATTTCGCCCCAGATGCTGGAGGTGGTTTGTGGGTAGTACGAGCAGCACATACGGCACCTACAGAGTCTCCAACAGCACTTTTAGTCACCTTACTCTGCTCCTTCTGGGCAATAAAAGACACTGTTTCCTCTAGTGTTCTATCTGTCTTTGGGTCGCCGAGCAAGTCAGACAGGATTTCTGGGTCAGCAATACCCCTAACCAGGTTGTCCTTGATTATCTCATCGCTGTAATCGAACACATGAGTGCATAGTGGCTCTTTGCATGTGGCCCTATACTGACAGAGGGCAGCCTGGCCTCGGAGACTAGCCAAAAATGTCCTAATAGCTGTCCCTGGAGATTGTGTCATCCTGTTCAGTTTAATGCGATGGACTAGGGTACTTTCGTCCTTAACAGCAAGTCGCTTGATCGCACCCAGAAGATCGGCCTCTGCCATGTTAGCAACATTGCCTTGAAGATCACGCATTATGTCTGTACGTAAATCAGTGTCGCAGCAGTAGAATAGGGCGGTGGGTAGGACATTGTTAGCAATAGACATTCCCACTTTGTACATGTCCCACTGTCGTGTGAATGCTGACCATTGGTCGGGGTCACATCCGGCACTGATGGTTGGTGGGTCCAATTTGAGTTTTGGTGGTGCCTGATGGTTCTGTGCTGGATGGGCTGTTCTATCATGAATCTGGAGGGCGGCAGTCAAAGCAGCTGCAAATTCTGCATCGAGATCCTGAGATGTCCAAACGCACCCTTCAACCGGGCACTGTAAAGCTGGCATGATGACTTGTGGGACTTCACAGTAGTAGGGCTTCAAGTCGAGTAGCAGTCATAAATGAATATCAACACCTTCCTTTACTAAGTGACTTTATTAATCTAAAGGATGACTGCTACCTGCAATATACAAATACAATGATTAGTTAGTTATGGATATTTCAGGTCGCTCGCTGACCCAGTTTGTATGTCACTGTGTTGAACACTGTCTGTCTAGTGTACACTGTCTATACAAGTAATGCACATTTCTTGTCACTCTCTGACCCAGTTTGTGTGTGACTGTGCAGAACACTACCTGTCTATACCAGTAATGCACATTTCATGTCACTCTCTGTCCCAGTTTGTGTGTGACTTTGCAGAACACTACCTGTCTTGTGTACACTGTCTATACAACTAATGCATATTTCAGGTCACTCTCTGACCCAGTTTATGTGTCACTGTGCAGAACACTACCTGTCTATACAAATAATACATATTTCAGGTCACTCTCTGACCCAGTTTGTTTGTCACTGTGCCGAACACTATCTGTCTAGTGTACACTGTCTATACAAGTAATGCACATTTCTTGTCACTCTCTGACCCAGTTTGTGTGTGACTGTGCAGAACACTACCTGTCTATACCAGTAATGCACATTCCATGTCACTCTCTGTCCCAGTTTGTGTGTGACTGTGCAGAACACTACCTGTCTTGTGTACACTGTCTATACAACTAATGCATATTTCAGGTCACTCTCTGACCCAGTTTATGTGTCACTGTGCAGAACACTACCTGTCTATACAAGTAATACATATTTCAGGTCACTCTCTGACCCAGTTTGTGTGTCACTGTGCAGCACACTACCTGTCTATACCAGTAATTAATATTCCAGGTCACTCTCTGAACCAGTTTGTGTGTCACTGTGCAGAACACTACCTGTCTATACAAGTAATACATATTTCAGGTCACTCTCTGACCCAGTTTGTGCATCACTGCAGAACACTCCTGTTTAGTGTACACTGTCTATACGAGTAATACACATTTCAGGTCACTCTCTTACCCAGTTTGTGCGTCACTGTGCAGAACACTACCTGTCTAGTGTACACTGTCTATACAAGTAATGCATATTTCAGGTCACTCTCTGACCCAGTTTGTGTGTCACCGTGCAGAACACTACCTGTCTATACAAGTAATACATATTTCAGGACACTCTCTGACCCAGTTTGTGCATCACTGTAGTACACTACCTGTTTAGTGTACACTGTCTATACGAGTAATACACATTTCAGGTCACTCTCTGACCCAGTTTGTGCGTCACTGTGCAGAACACTACCTGTCTAGTGAACACAAGGAGATCAGAACTGAGGCTGTGAAGACCTGCGCCAGGCTACTGACACCACTGCTGAATGTGAGTATACATATTAGATAAAAGATGTTTGTTTCCATGTTTGATCGATTAAGTGTTAGTAAACAGAGTAAGAAACACACAGAAATCATGATATGTTTCTACCCAGAATGAGTTTAGACATTTTCATCTTTGCATGCTGTTTTGTTAGCTCGACCTTTTGAGTAGAAAAAAAAAGAGCTAATGCCCGGGTTAAAGTTTGTATGTAAGCTTGTATCTCCAAAACTGTTTTGCATAATTGATTACTGCATACATGTATTCAGCATCATTAGACAACATGTTTCTATAAATCCCGCTTTTGTTTTCACAAAATTATGGCTCCTTTTATACGTAGAAAGTTTGGTTTAAGTTTTTAACTCTACTGATCAGAGATCAGCAGAGCTTATGCCGTGGTGCGGCGTCCGTCGTCCGTCTGTCCGTCTGTCCGTAAACTTTTTTTTGTAGCGACTTCTCCTCTGAAACTACTGAATGGATTTTCATGAAACTTTACAGAAATGTTGCCCATGAAGTCTAGTTGATCCTAGCAAAAATTCATGTTGATGTGAAATCCAAGATGGCCGCCAGATCTAAAAATAGGTTTTTAAAAAACAAGTTTGTAGCGACTTCTTCATGAAAACTATAAGTGATATTGATATGGGAATTTTTCTAAAATGATCAACATGACATGTTGTTGGTCCTTGTCGAAAATCGTTTTGATTCGACGTTAAACATGGCTGCCAGTGGCCGTCTTTGTTTACATACAGTTATATAGTAAAAACTTGTAGCGACTACTCCTTTGAAACTACTTGACAGATTTTCATGAAACTTTACAGGAATGTTTCTCTTAATGTCTAATTGATCCTAGCAAAATTTCAGATCGGCCAGAAATTCAAGATGGCCGCCACAGCTAAAAATAGATTTTTAAAAAAGAAGTTTGTAGCGACTACGTCTTGAAAACTATAAGTGATATTGATATGGGAGTTTTTGTAAAATGATCAGCATGACATGATGGTTATCAGAGTCAAACATTATTTTGATTCGACGTTAAACATGGCTGCCAGTGGCCATCTTTGTTTACATAGAGTTATATGATGAAAACTTGTAGCGACTACTCCCCTGAAACTACTTGACAGATTTTCATGAAACTTCACAGGAGTGTTGCTCTTGATGTCTAATTGATCTAAGCAAAATTTTAGGTCGCCCGGAAATTCAAGATGGCTGCCATGGCTAAAAATAGATTTTCAAAATACATTTTGTAGTGACTACTACTTGAAGACTATAAGTGATATTCATATTGGACTTTTTGTAAAATGATCAGCATGACATGATGTTGGTCCTTGTCAAAAATTGTTTTGATTCAACGTTAAACATGGCTGCCAGTGGCCATCTTTGTTTACATAGAGTTATATAGTAAAAACTTGTAGCGACTAATCCTTTGAAACTATTTGGCAGATTTTCATGAACTTTACAGGAATGTTGCTCTTAATGTTTAATTGATCCTAGCAAAATTTCAGATCGGCCAGAAATTCAAGATGGCCGCCATAGCTAAAATTAGATTTTTTAAAAAAGAAGTTTGTAGCGACTACGTCTTGAAAACTATAAGTGATATTGATATGGGACTTTTTGTAAAATGATCAGCATGACATGATGGTTATCAGAGTCAAACATTATTTTGATTCGACGTTAAACATGGCTGTCAGCGGCCATCTTTGTTTACATAGAGTTATATAATGAAAACTTGTAGCGACTATTCCTGTGAAACTACTTGACGGATTTTCATGAAACTTCACAGGAGTGTTGCTCTTGATGTCTAATTGATCCTAGCAAAATTTCAGGTCGGCCGGAAATTCAAGATGGCCGCCACGGCTAAAAATAATTTTTCAAAAAACAAGTCTGTAGCGACTACTTTCTGAAATCAAAATCAATCAGTAGAGCTTCAAGGTCATTGACCTCTTGTTAATTAATCTTGTATCTCCGAAACTACTTTACATAATGGATTGGAAACTGCACTCATATATTCAGCATCATTAGACAACATCATACAGCCAGTTTCTATACATCACGCTTTATTTTCACAAAATTATGGCCCCTTTTATACTTAGAAAATTCGATTAAAGTTTGTATATAAGCATGTATCTCTGAAACTACTTAACATAATGGACTGAAACTTCATACATGCATTCAGGATCATTAGACAATATCATACAGCCAGGTTCTATAACTCATGCTTTTATTTTAACAAACTTATGGCCCCTTTTATACTTAGAAAATAATTTGGATAACAAGTTCAATATGCACTTCATATGCCCTTCAATATAGTTTTGCCCCGTTTGGTTCCTGGGCAAAGAATAGGGCTACTGCAGATCCCGTTAGAGGGGTAGGCAGAGGGATAGAACCCACCAAATTCATGTTCATTTCATTTTGTGTTCATGCTCATTAAAGGTCTTCATCATGACCACTGCATTGTTTCAGGTGCCATCTTGCTCAGTGGTATAAAAGCAATAAACGTGACTCCAGCGTAAATGGAGTGCCTACAATAGAATTTGCAGCAACTCTGCAGGTGAGAAGGTTCTAGGCCCATTCTCCATATTTTATCTCGGTGTAAATGGAGGATGAGTCTGGCATGTTCATTCCTGTTAGGCACCATATAACCCTTCATGTTTTGGTGTGCCTTAAAACCCAATTCATTTCAATTCAATTCAATATAATTTCCCATTAAATAAACAAGGCCTTTAAAGTTGAACATCTACACCGACTGGTGGTGCTTCTTGTTAAAAAATATGATGTGGCCTCACTGTGACATGTATATTGGCCTCACTGTGACATGTATATTGGCCTCACTGTGACATGTATATTGGCCTTACTGTGACATGTATATTGGCCTCCAGGGGTCACGCGATTAGGCGAAGTCGCTAAAAACTTCGCTTTCGGCAATTCGGGTCAATTTCGGCAATTTCAAATGTGATAAACCTCATAATAAACAAAAGCCTCTAAAATACACAATCAGCGCGTGTATCACACGTACCTTATTTAATCCTATTACCATTAAATAACAACCCGACTCTTATCTAATCAGGACAATAGCCTAATTATCGATCTTTATCGGCTTGCCTAAGGTGAGATGTGAATTTAACCACCATGTTTGCTAAAGCGATCACGTGATTAGATCATGTGGGGAATCATGTGTGCATTCTATTTAAGTAAACCAATCAAAGCTGTCGTATTTTTTCGTTTGATGAATAATTAAAAATCGTACTACAAAATACTGCGCTAGGGCGGGGTTATGATTATGACTGACAACGAGGTACTTTGAAAAATCTCCTGCGATAACTTAATTTAAAAGACGGTGTATATAAATTATATGATTGACATCGGCACAGTTGTAAAGAATCTTTAATAAGCAAAACTGCGAACTTTGGTTGTGTGTTTTATTAACGGCTAATTATGAAATAAAGAAATGTGTTTGGTATAAAGCGAGTTTGTTTGTGATTGTTTTATTGACGAGAGAAATCAACGGAAATGTATTGTATCTTACGATTAGACATAGACATAAATAACGTATCTATGTTTATGGATTAGTTAATGATTTTGTTTTTTGTTACTCAATGCGGGTATGAATGAAAACTAAGTTTGGGGTAATTATCGAATAATCAGTATTTTTCAATAAAAATGAAACGAAGTGCATTCGATCAACATGTCTCTGTCAAGTTGGTGCATCTAAATCTCACTCTGGTCAAAGACGTAAAGCTGATGAAAGTCTGCTGGGGGGGAAAAAAAAAAAGTCATACGATTTCAGATGGTATGTTCAAGACAGAAAGGATTTTTGGCACTGTTCAATTTGAAGTTGGAAAATAATAATAATAATAATAACAAAATGATAATAATACATGCTTTATTAGTATTATGCATTATTTTAGTTATTATAACAGTAATAATCCCAATACAAATAATTAATAAAATAACATGCAATTGGTTAAGAATTGGTTAACTCGATATTTAATCGTCCGTCTCATGACGACCGACCTCAAGTCTCCGTTTTGAAAAACTTCTCCCTGTTTTGACTGGAGGGAGAAGTCACTTCTCCCTATTTTTGGAGTCTGGCTTGACCCCTGGGCCTCACTGACATGTATATTGGCCTCACTGTGACATGTATATTGTGTTGTTTATTATAGTTATTGTCCAGTAACCAGGGACAGGTGAGCATGGCAGCCATGAACACTGTGGCAGAGGTCCTCAACAAACTGCTGGTCGTCGGTATTACTGATGTCGGTATGTACACTGTACAGTCATTCTTAATTCTATTTCTAAAGTTGGGTAATGAACAGTTGGCTAGCCTGAAAATTCACCTCTCCGTGGGGAAAAGTTCAAGTTCGTGCAAATTCACCTCTTTCATTTCAAAGTTAAAAGTTTCTGAAAAGTCACCTCATCCTTGTCAAAATCTAAAGCCTGCAAATGCGTTACTCTTAGTGTTTGTTCTGATGTTAGACACGTTTTCCTGTTTTCAATTGGACGAGTAGATATTTATTAATGCAATTTGTGGGCGAAAGTGGCATTCATTTCATATAATGTAAAAGCATATCTAGCCCTGTATGAGTCGAACGTATTTAACACACTTAAAAACCAGCGTTAAATATATAGAAAACGTATATAATTTGTCCGAACGTATAGTTTGATATTACATAGATATTTAAATGAGAATATTGTTTTGCTCTTTGGCCATTGTGTACAAATACAGTGAACACCTCTTTCACGTCAAAGTCCTAAGATTCCGCAAATTTGCCTCTCCCAGGGAAAAGTCACAGGTTTCTGCAAATTCACCACTCGCGGGGCAATGTCCAAGTTTCTGCAAATTCACCTGTTTTGGGGCAAAGTCAAAGTTTCACAAATTCATCTTTCCAAATGTGAATAGCATAATCATGACTAATGTTTATTCACTCTGTAAAGACCCAGATATACGTCTGTGTGTGCTGGGGTCCCTAGATGAGAGATTTGATGACCACCTTGCCCAGGCAGAGAACCTCAGTGCCCTGTTTGTGGCCCTCAATGATGAGGTGTTTGAGATACGAGAACTGGCGATTTGTATGATAGGTCGACTCAGCAGTAAGAATCCAGCCTACGTGATGCCATCACTGAGGAAAACACTTATTCAGGTGAGTTATACAAATACATTCGTATAATGGAAACATTGAATGTTGATAAGATCTGTGTTAACCCATGAGATAGTGATGAGTCGGCCAATAATACCCTAGTACTTTCTCTTCATATGACAAACGTGTTGATAAAAAAAAAGGAAAGTTAAATGGTTTACTTGTTGAAACAGTAAAATTGATCTTTTCCCTTTACTCTTTTTTTTATGTATTTCTTTATTTCTTTTTATTAACATACATTATATTACCACTAATAAAAATGAATTTAAATAGTTAATAGAAACTATTTTGGGTTTTTTTGTTTATCAAAATAGAACATATCCTTAAAATGAAAGAACTGATTTCTGTTTATTTGCACACTTGGCTAGATTCTGACAGAGCTGGAACACAGTGGTGTGGGCAGAAATAAAGAGCAGGCTGCCCGAATGTTGGGTCATCTTGTAGCAAATGCTGCCCGCCTTATACGACCCTACATGGAACCAATCCTCAAGGTAAGTTAAACTTACTGGCACCTCATAGAACCAATCTGTAAGGAAAGTCTTCCAACAGGTGACTTTGTGTTGAGTTGTCTGTGCTTTGTTATTTACAGAGATTCTATATATCTCTGCAAAGGAAAGAACACAGATGTACATGAGGTGTATCTTCCTTAATTTGTATACGCCCGTCTTTAAACAAGACGTGTCTTGTTGTGGTGCTGTTTGTCAGTTAACTTTTAGCTCACAAGTGATTGTGGCTATAACTTTCAAAGTATTTCGTCTACGACAATGAAACTTTGTACACACCAATGAAATATACATTTCGAAAGAAAAAAGGCCCATAACTTCCTGAATCATATTTCATTAACTATTTCCCTTTGAAACAGGTTTCAATCTTGCCTTTTATTTAGTTATCAGTGCTACGGCTTTAAAACTAAAGGCCTTATTTACTCGCAAAATAAAAACCTAAAGTTCAGAGGTGTATTTAGGTTTTAAAACAAAAATAATAAAACAAACATTTTCTGGGCCTAAAAGAATTACAATAATTTCTGTACCAGTTGATGTCAAATGCTGTAGAGATCAAATCACAGAGAAAGATTGTATGATATCATCAATTTTTATGCTCCCCAAAGGGCGAGCATATAGTTGCCGCTTTGTCCGTCCGTCCGTGTGTCAGTCACACTTTCTTGTCTGGAGCATATCTTCAAACTATGGGACTGCAATGAAACTTCACACAGTGATAGAGGGCAATGAGAGGAAGTGCAGAGTGCAAGAACCGTAACTCTGTCATTGTTCAAATTAGAGTAATTGCCCATTGTAATTTTATGCTTAGAGTTTTTGTCCGGAGCATATCTTCAAAACTACTGATGGGACTGCACTGAAACTTCACACAATGATAGCGGACAATGAGAGAAAGTGCATAGTGCAATAACCGTAACTCTGTCATCATTCAAATTAGAGTTATTGTCCTTTATCTGGAGCATAAACTACTAATGGAACTGTAAATTGAAAAGTACTGGGTGTTTCAAGGCCATATGGTAAGTTGAGGATACATTTCGGGGAGCATCCATCGGTTCTACCGATTTTCTTGTTTTTCATTCAGGTATTGATTCCGAAGCTGAAGGAGCCTGATTCCAACCCAGCAGTGACCATTAGTGTTCTGGCTGCAATAGGTGAACAAGCACAGGTAAGTGGGTGGGGTAGTCCATTAAATATACCTTCAGGTGTTACTCTATTATAGTCTCGGTCAGGGCATAGTCTAGGTGACCAAGGTATGTCACTCCATTTCTCAAGCTCTGTGAAGGAACCTTTTATTATACCCCTGTCTTCACAAAGTGAACGGGGCTATATGGGTATCATGCTGTCCGTAATGTCCCGTCACGTCCTGTAACACATTTTTGTGTCGCCTGCACTGCATGGCAGACACTTAGGGATCAATTTTTCCATTGTCCGTCAGTCACTCTTTAACCTGCAACCTAACTTTGGCCATAACTTGAAAAGTATTGACCTATGTTCATGAAACTTCACACACATCTTCATCTTAACCCAAGGAATGTTGTTACACATGTCCAATAACTCTCACTTTCATTTTGGCATAGTTTATTTGACTTAGAACTTTCCAATCTAATATTGTATAATGAACTTCATGTGGTTTTCACTGTCGCTTCAAAAGTGTTCATGGATTGTTATTACACTTGGCATACAGTTCTCACATGATGATATGATGTGTCTCTGCATCAAAGGTGTTTCAATTCGGCATTTTTTTTGTTTTACGGTATTATGGACCTTTGTTTTAATTAGAATTTTTATCAAAAAAGTGGGAGTATTCGTCACCTTCAGTGATATATCTAGTTGACAAAAAAAAAAAATCAACACTGTTTAATATCGAGCCTTTGTAGACAAATTTCCTAATTTAAAGCAAATCCTTCAGAACCTATCCACACAAAATTGCTTGTTATAGAGAAACAATAAAATTAATGAATGCACAAATAAATAATCTAGCATTGTACTGTTGTGTGGTATGTATGTTTCAGGTGAGCGGTTTGGAGATGAGGAAGTCGATGGATAATCTACTGCCAGTTATTCTGGACATGCTGCAGGACTCCTCTGCTCTACAGAAACGAGAGGTACGTACCATCATTCACTTCTCCCTTTACATATACACTGATCATCATTGTTTGACGCCTCGTTTAAAACAGGTCTTATGGAGAAGGAGACTTTGGTTTATACTCTCATCTCGAAACATATATTGAACAAACAGGTGTTGTACTTAGCAGGAAGACAAACAACATTTTCTGGCTTACTTTATTAAAAGTGAAACATTTTATTATAAATATTAAAGTTTGTAGGTAAGATGTTTACGAATCTTCATTACTTTTCCAATGATACCTTTATGTATACACATGCTATACAAAATCCTTTTCATCATTCCCAGGCCATGAACTAAATCCTTTTTCATCATTCCCAGGCCATGAACAAAATCCCTTTTCATCATTCCCAGGTCATGAACTAAATCCTTTTTCATTCCCCGGGCCATTAACTAAATCCTTTTTCCTCATTCTCAGACCATGAACTAAATCCTTTTTCATCCTTCCCAGGCCATGAACTAAATCTTTTTTCATCATTCCCAGGCCATGAACTAAATCTTTTTTCATCATTCCCAGGCCATGAACTAAATCCTTTTTCATCATTCCCAGGCCATGAACTAAATCCTTTTCATCATTCCCAGGCCGACTAAATCCTTTTTCATCATTCCCAGGCCATGAACTAAATCGTTTTTCATCATTCCTAGACCATGAACTAAATCCTTTTTCATCATTCCCAGGCCATGAACAAAATCCCTTTTCATCATTCCCAGACCATGAACTAAATCCTTTTTCATCATTCCCAGGCCATGAACTAAATCCTTTTTCATCATTCCCATGCAGGCCATGAACTAAATCCTTTTTCATCATTCCCAGACCATGAACTAAATCCTTTTTCATCATTCCCAGACCATGAACTAAATCCTTTTTCATCATTCCCAGGCCATGAACTAAATCCTTTTTCATCATTCCCAGACCATGAACTAAATCCTTTTTCATCATTCCCAGACCATGAACTAAATCCTTTTTTCATCATTCCCAGGCCATGAACTAAATCCTTTTTCATCATTCCCAGACTTCCCAGACCATGAACTAAATCCTTTTTCATCATTCCCAGACCATGAACTTAATCCTTTTTCATCATTTCCAGACCATGAACTTAATCCTTTTTCATCATTCCCAGACCAAGAACTAAATCCTTTTTCATCATTCCCAGACCATGAACTAAATCCTTTTTCATCATTCCCAGACCATGAACTAAATCCTTTTCATCATTTCCAGACCATGAACTAAATCCTTTTTCATCATTCCCAGACCGTGAACTAAATCCTTTTTCATCATTCTCAGGCCATGAACTAAATCCTTTTTCATCATTCCCATGCAGGCCATGAACTAAATCCTTTTTCATCATTCCCAGACCATGAACTAAATCCTTTTTCATCATTCCCAGACCATGAACTAAATCCTTTTTCATCATTCCCAGACCATGAACTAAATCCTTTTTCATCATTCCCAGACCATGAACTAAATCCTTTTTCATCATTCCCAGGCCATGAACTAAATCCTTTTTCATCATTCCCAGACCATGAACTAAATCCTTTTTCATCATTCCCAGGCCATGAACTAAATCCTTTTTCATCATTCACAGACTTCCCAGACCATGAACTAAATCCTTTTTCATCATTCCCAGACCATGAACTTAATCCTTTTTCATCATTTCCAGACCATGAACTTAATCCTTTTTCATCATTCCCAGACCAAGAACTAAATCCTTTTTCATCAATCCCAGACCATGAACTAAATCCTTTTTCATCATTACCAGACCATGAACTAAATCCTTTTCATCATTTCCAGACCATGAACTAAATCCTTTTTCATCATTCCCAGACCATGAACTAAATCCTTTTTCATCATTCTCAGGCCATGAACCAAATCCTTTTTCATCATTCCCAGGCCATGAACTAAATCCTTTTTCATCATTCCCAGGCCATGAACTAAATTCTTTTTCATCATTCCCAGACCATGAACTAAATCCTTTTTCATCATTCCCAGACCATGAACTAAATCTGTTTTCATCATTCCCAGGCCATGAACTAAATCCTTTTCATTCCCAGACCATGAACTTAAAACAATTATTTTCCACTTGGTTCACTATGGTGCAAGTTTGGAAAAATAATCACCATATTTGTCACCACTAGGTGGCGCTGTGATGTAAGTTTGTTAAAATAATGTTCATATTTGTCACCGCTATGTGTAGTTGGGATGTAAGTTTGTTAAATTAAAGATCATATTTGTCTCCACTAGGTGGCGCTGTGGACAATGGGTCAGCTGATCGAGAGTACGGGATATGTAGTAGAGCCGTACAAAAAGTACCCCAAGTTATTGGAGGTTCTACTGGATTTCCTGAAGACAGAGCAATCTATTGGCATACGCAGAGAGGTAAGTAAGAAAAAAAAAACACTTTACCAGACCCTGGGACCAGCCTTGAATGGAAATAGGTACTGCAGTACTCGTATTGGAATTACTTCTGGAATCGTACTTCATTTAATGGCAGGTATAAACCTGGTAGGCAGACTTTTGGATAGAATGTAGATTGTTTTGCAGTTGTTTCGTTGTAGTCGACAGGGGTAACTTATAGGATGTGAAACATTTTCATCATGATTTTATTCTTCCATTAATCCAGAGAATAAGGTTTAATATGTAGATTTCACATCAAAAGCAATTTCAAAAATTACAAAATCTTGATTTCAGGTATTTCTATATGCCCGTTTTCAGGCGGGACATCTGGTATGGCATTGTCCATCCGTTAATGGCCTGTGTAAAGATTTCATTTTTGAATAACTCCTCCTACAGTTTTCATCTGATCAAGATGAACTTAATTATATTTGTTTCGAATGCACATTTCTGAGACAGAA
Source organism: Cyrtodaria siliqua (assembly GCA_037043455.1). Classification (NCBI taxonomy): domain Eukaryota; kingdom Metazoa; phylum Mollusca; class Bivalvia; order Adapedonta; family Hiatellidae; genus Cyrtodaria; species Cyrtodaria siliqua. The sequence continues at coordinate 75,263 of JAWPHD010002988.1, forward strand.
GCTATACATATTGATATTGCTATTTCAAACATACAAGAAAAAGTGTATTGTATAAATACTTGTCTGTTGCCAATCACTTGCATCAGAATAAACAAATTGTTCTGAATCAAGGTTTTGAATCAATTACCATAGGTTACAGTTAAAATTTAAAGTCTGTATCCCGCCATCAACAGAAAAAGTTACAGATATATACGGTTTCTAAACCTGCTGATGACGTGTTATATGTATAACTTACATATTTTGAAAATCCGAACTCGATAGACATAAATGAACGATTTTAACCAATTGGGCCAAACCTTAACTCTTAATTCATTTTATGCATATTCAATCTTGGGTATTTTAAGTTCCTGTGAATAAACCTATACCTTTAATTAGCACATATACATTATTTTATGACCTGAACACCTGTATAGGGTTTGGATAAATGATTTGTAGTGTAATTTTGTCGTCGTTTGGTGGGTTAGTGCCTGTAAATTACGACAGCTATATCTATTGCAGGTTCTTAGAGTGCTTGGTGTGCTCGGGGCCCTTGACCCACACAAACACAGGCTCAACTCTGGTCTCATACAGTTGGGGGAGTCTGGCACAGTCCTCAGCATGTCCGACCCCAAACCTGGCCAGGATGTCGGTCAGGATGGTGAGTAAATGTTTACACCAATTTAGTTATACCATACAATTTCAATATTTATATACCTGTACTGTCAATAGAATGGAATAACATGAATTTCATGTCAGATTCAAATTCGTCCAGTAATATTGGGGTTTGGAAAATGAGGAGATACCTTCCTAACAGACATGCTGTGAGTGGGTTTATAATCTAAACCAGACTGGTAGACACCACGATTTCAAGATTCAGCAAGAGCAAAATTGGAAGGCATTTGAAGTTATTGGCTAGACTACCTTTGTGCATTTTAAGATTAGAAAAATATAGATAAATGTCAGCTTTCTTACATTTGTTGCTGTTGTTTTGTGTGTAGCATTTCATCCATCATTTCAGCCAAATTAAAATTGTGTATGGTTTCAAAAGTTGGCCGCAGTTAGTATATTTTATCATTATTTTGAAAGGTGTATGCATTCAGATTTTGCTGTTGTAGTATATAAAAGGGCATGGGTTGCTTGAATGTAGTGTTACTGAAAGTTTCTGATCCTTTGGTTGCCTAGTCAGAAGTCAGTGTTATATACTCATCAAAATAGTTTAGGGATCACAAAAAACAATGGTAATAAGCTAAACTTGATATATTCTGGATTTAATATACATTGAAAAAGTTATATTATTTTGTGTCAGGGCTATTCCATTAAAACATACATGGGACCCCGGGAAGGCACTTTTGAAACTGAACACCCACCCATAGATGCAAAATTGAGTTTAAAGAACCAAAGTTTGGAAAATAGGGCTCACCCATAGATGTTTATTTAATTGCCTTCCTGGGGTCCCTGGTATTTTTTAATGGAATACCCTCACCTAACAATTGTAAAATAATACAATTATACTTAAAAATTGCAAAAAAAGACGGTAAACTTTTCAATAAGAGTACTTTAAAAAATGACTCAAATCAAATCGTTGTCTTTAAATTATTTTGAGGAGTATATATTATTATACAATTGTTTCTTTTTCTGTAGCTTATCTTTCTTTCATAGAAATATGGTATTAAAAAGATACCTATAGTTTGTTATAATCAAGATGGCTGTATCTTGAAGTGGAGAAAGTTAAATTTGTTCCTCTAAATATTTGACAGAGAACACAAGCGAGATGTTGGCCAACATGAGTGCCTCTACCACCCTGGAGGAGTTTTACCCTGCCATCGCCATAGCAACCTTGATGCGCATCATCCGCGACCCTACACTGTCCAAACACCACACAATGGTGGTACAGGCCATCACATTCATCTTTAAGAGTCTGGGTATCAAGTGTGTACCATACATACAACAGGTGATTCCTGCGTATCTGACTGTGATACGCACTGCAGATCCAAACTTCAGAGACGTAAGTGTTCGTTATGTTATTAACCCAAAGGCCAGTCAAGCTTAGGCAATGGTGTGTTTGTATAGGTTTGATAAGCGGTTTCTGAATATTTAATCTAAATGTTTGTTTCACTAACATCTTGAACAAGTTCAACAATAAGCAGTATTGACGGTTATAGTGTTAGTGCCCCTGATTATTAAAAAATAAGCAGATTTCATTAACGTCAATGTTTACGATTGTTTAATCGGAAGGTTTGTTTCAATAAGATCGCGAATGAGTTGACCAATAAACGAAATGGTTGCATGCATTACAGAGTTATTGCTCTTGATTATGTAAAAATTGGGGAATTTCAGGCGTTTCTTTCAATATAAATTTAGTAACGACTTCTGATTTTCACCAAATTTTATCTGAATATTTGTTTGGATGACCCATAACATGAACAATATCCACACTGTGCATTAGACAGCTATTGCGTTTGATTATGTCAGAACAAGGGATAGGTTGTTGTTTCTGATTTTCTCCAGAATTGACATTTATTGCAATATGGTTTGGATAGAGACAGCAATAAACAGAATTGATTCGAGTGTTACAGAGTAATTGCCCTTGATTATGCCAAAAAGACAATAGGATCATTACTATAGTAACTTGTTCTGGAAGTTTGTATCACCTCGAGTAGGTAAATGCCAGATCAGGATTGCACGAGAGGCGTATTTACCTACGAGAAACTGATTTTAACCCTTAACCCGCTATATAAATATAATGGACTGTTCTTTCTTTGAATTAAGACCGTTCCATTTATGTGACAAAGGTGTTTTGAGGAAATGACTGATCAGCTGCCAGACATTGTAAACCCTGATCAGCCTGCGAGTTACTCGCAGGCTGATCTGGGTTCACAATGGATGCAAAGGCTATTATAGTCGTAGTTAGTGGGTTAAGGGTTATAGTGGTATATTCAAACTGCAATGACCTTTATTAACGTATTTTTCAGTTCCTGTTCCAACAGCTTGGTCTGATCATCGCCATTGTGAAACAACACATCAAGAACTATCTCGATGATATTTTCAATCTTATAAAGGTATGTATAGATTTGTTTATTATATTCTCTTGCTGCGCTGTCAGTTGAATGTACATGATTTGTTCAAAGTTGTAAACTTCTGTTACCTAAACCAGTTGGGTATCTTGTTTGATCGGGGAATCCAAATGGATTACGCCTTGTGCTGCAATTTATTACTTCAGACGAGACCCCTAAGGACGTTTTTTGATTCAACCTCACTTTCAGCGTCCTTAAAGGTACCTTGTTTCTTATGTTGACTTGCCCCACCCCTCATCCAAGCCAACCTGTATTTGAGTGTGTTACTGTTGAAACCCGGCTTCTCTACCCATTATTATAAATAATTACTTTGAAAGTCACTCTGTAGACATAAAAATGGAACCATCATGTGATTATACCCCCGCTTTCAAAAAGTGAAGTGGGGCTGTATAGGAATCACGTTGTCCGTAACGTCCCATCGCGTCGCATCCATTCACATTTTTGTCGCGTCGTGAAACACTTTTTCTTCATACTGGCATATCTCCAACACTTTTGAATGGGTTGTTCCCAAACTTCATATACTCAAAACAACTGATGACCTTATGTCCCTCTACATCACCCATCATTGATTGCCTAATTTATTACAGAATGATGGCACTCTGCATAAAAATGGAACCAACATGTGATTTAAAAACTGCTTGTTCTTTTGTATTTATACATATTTTCTTTTATATTTGTTAAAATAATACAATTATTATTTCTATTCTTAATGTATAAGTGTGTTTTATTTTGTGAAGTGATGTGGGTCCATTACTGGGTTGTAACAATGATCCTCACCAGACAGTTTGTTATTTATGTCCCTCATGGTTGGAACTATTGCAGGAGTTCTGGACGCCCAACAGTCCGATGCAGAACACCATCATCCTACTGGTGGAGCACATTGTGTCGGCCCTGGGGACAGAGTTCAAGATTTATCTGCCCCAGATAATACCACAGATACTCAAGGTGTTCATGCATGACTCTAGCAGTCAGAGGGTCGTCACAGCAAACGTAAGTCTTCATATATGGATCTTGAAAGTTTAAGTATAAGTATAATTATCATAATCTAATGGACATATAAAACAGTCTATTATATCATTTTAGAAATATTTTATTTTTAGAAATTTTTGATTCTTGGTTTCAAGAAACTCATTACTCACTGAGTGATACAAACAGTCTTAATCTGTTTCTCACAGCAATTAAAATGCTCATTCAGTTCTGAGAACACACTGAGTTGCATCATAATAGCATGACGTGATGTCATAATAGCATGATGTGATGTCATAATACCAGGGTGTGATGTCATAATACCAGAAAGTGATGTCATGATAGAAGCAACCAAATAAAATATGAATGAAGCATTCTGATTGGTTCAGTGATAAAAATTGGACCAATGAAACCAGCTAATTTAAAGCTCATTACATTCTCAGAACACTGAGGTTTTACTGGACATTGAGTAATGAGGTTCTTGAAACCCAGAAACACAAAATTCTAATAATAAAATATTTCTAAAATGATTTAATAGACTGTTATTTATGCGTTTGTGGCACTGGGTTACTTGGGTGTGAATGAATGAATGGTGTTTTACGGCATCAACACAATTAGGTCATATTGTTTGTCAATTATTAAAGGGTAAGGTAAACATGTACAGGTAAAACTATTTGCAAATAAGGCATGATATGGTAAAACATACTAGTTATGTATATTAAGATCAACAAGTGCCCGTCAATGGGTGAGTAAACAAGCAAAGGCAAAGACGAACATATAATAAATTACAGTCTGATTTCTTTTAAGAAATCTAAAATGAGACTGAAATCAATTATTTCAAATCACTCCTTCATACTATTATTTTGGTAGTGTCTTTGTCGCATAGGATCAAAGTCTACACAATCTAATAATATATGTTTGACCATTAACAGTGCAAAGCATGGTATATATTCTGGTAATTGCTCACCTTGTAATAAATATGAATGAGTATTACTTGGGTGTGCCCATAGACAGGACACTTCCCCTAACTTTGTCCATCTGATACTGGTTTAAACATAGTTTTATTGCATTTTTTTTTTTAGATCACCTGAGCCGAAGGCTCAAGGTGATCTATTGGGATCACTCTGCGTCCGTCGTCCGTCTTCCGTCGTCCGTCCGTCCGTCCGTCCGTCCGTCCGTCGTCGTCGTTAACTTTTCTTCAAACGACTTCTCCTCAGAAACCGCTTGGCTAATTTTGACAAAACTTCACTGGGATGATCCTTAGGTAAATGCTTTTTAGATTTGTTAAAATTAGGTCAGCGCGACATCCAAGATGGCCGCCATTGCCATATATGGTCGAAACCTTAAAAAATCTTCTTCTCCAGAACCGCAGGACAGATTTCAACAGTTTTTCTTTTAAAATGATCGCCAACGCCTAGACTGTCAAGTTTGTTCAAATAAAGTCCCCGGGGTCAAAAATGGCCGTGCCCCGGGGATCCAAAGTTTGTATATTGAGATTTTGCATGTTTTTCATATAGACATATAGGAAAAAACTTTAAAAAATCTTCTTCTCTGAAACCACAAGGCACAGAGCTCTCATGTATTACATGTAGCATCAGCTTATGGTCCTCTACTAAGTTTGTTCAAATGGTGACCCTGGGGTCAAATTTGTCCCCGCCCCGAGGGGTCACAGTTTTACATAGACTTTTATAGGAAAACAAAATAAAAAATCTTCTTCTCGGAAACTACAAGAGCCAGAGGTTTAATGTTTTGCATTTACTATAAGTATATGGTCCTTGAGCAAGTTTGTTCAAATGGTGACCCCCGGGTCACATTTGACCCCGCCCCAAGGATCACATGGTTTGCATAGACATGTATAGGGAAAAACTTAAAAAATCTTCTTCTGCAAGAGCCAGAGGTTTAATATTTTGCATTTGCTATAAGCTTATGGTCCTCTACCAAGTTTGTTCAAATGGTGACCCAGGTGTCACATTTGGCCCCACCCTGGGGGTCACAGTTTTACATAGGCTTGTTTAGGCAAAAACTGAAAACAATCTTCTTCTCTGAAACTACAAGAGCCAGAGGTTTAATATTTTGCATTTACTATAAGATTATAGTCCTTTACCAGGTTTGTTCAAATGGTGACCCTGGGGTCACATTTGGCCCCGCCCCGGTGGTCACAGTTTTACATAGACTTGTATAGGGAAAAACTTAAAAAATCTTCTCCTCTGAATCTGCTTGAGCCAGATGTTCAATATTTTGCATTTGCTATAAGCTTATGTTCCTTTACCAAGTTTGTTCTAATGGTGACACTGGGGTTACATTTGGCCCCGCCCCAGGGTCACAGGTTTTACATAGACTTGTATAGGGAAAAACTTAAAAAATCTTCTTCTCCGAATCTGCTTGAGCCAGATGTTCAATATTTTGCATTTGCTATAAGCTTATAGTCCTCTACCAAGTTTGTTCAAATGGTGACGCTAGGGTTACATTTGACCCCACCCAAGGGGTCACGTTTTACATAGACTTGTATAGGGAAAACCTTAAACAATCTAATCTTCTCCGGAACTGCTTGAGCCAGATGTTCAATATTTTGCATTTTCTACAAGCTTATGATCCTTTACCCAGTTTGTTCAAATGGTGACCCTGGTGTCAAAATTGGCCCCGCCCCGGGGGTCACAGTTTTACATAGATTTATATAGGAAATTTTTAAAAAAAAATCTTCTCTGAAAGTACAAGAGCCAGAGGTTTAATATTTTGCAGTTACTATAAGATTATGGTCCTTTACCAAGTTTGTTCAAATGGTGACCCTGGGGTCATATTTGGCCCCGCCCCCGCGATCACAGTTTTACATAGACTTGTATAGGGAAAAATTAAAAAAATCTTCTTCTCTGAAACTGCAAGAGCCAGAGGTTTAATATTTTGCATTTACTATGCGCTTATAGTCCTTTACCAAGTTTATTAAACTGGTGACGGCTCTGCCCCAGGGGTCATATGTTTTACATAGACTTGTATAGGGAAAGACTTAAAAAATCTTCTCTTTCTGAAACCACAAGGCACACAGCTCTCCTATATTACATGTAGCCCTTGGGTCACATTTGGCCATGCCCCAGAGGTTACACCTTCATTTTGTCTTTGATCTTTACCAAACTTTGTCAATGTCTTTATATCAATGTTGGTAAACAACAGAGGCCACTTTTCTCGGACAATCTTAACCAAACTTGCACAGATTGTATATGATCATAAGATTTCGAAGAAGTTCGATAATGGACAATTACTCAGGTGATCGATATAGGGCCATCTTGGCCCTCTTGTTTTACAAAGTATGCAAATGGGTCGTGCTACAAGTTTTTACAACATTAGTAACGACCCTTCCCACTTGATAGGTTCCCTGCATCAGAGTCATCTTCCAAGCGTTGAAGAACCATAGGAATCTTTCGATTGTAAGACTAGGGCACGTTTTCTAGATTCCTATGTATCCATGCCCTCTCTCTGGTGGATTGATATAACATAAAACAACAATTAAGTTTCCCTGTGTCCAAAATCTTGGTTATAAATATACAAACATTGATAGTCAAGTGTTTATAGTCTGTAGGATATTAGTAAATTAGGGGTGTAAGGTTTGACTCCCTGTCTCTTTTGAATAGGACATATACGCGAGCATCTTTGTGTTTTACTTATATTGCCTATTAATGCTGCCTTGTTGGTTAGAGAATAGTTTATGGCAGGGATTTCTTTATTTACACTGTCCCGTTTTATTGGGATGAAGTAGGGTAAATGTGAGGTTTGGTTCACCCTAGAACCTGGTTTAAAACCCCAGCTGCCTTTTTTTGCCACTGACCGTTCCAAGGCGGTTTGTGTGTCTGTGATGTCATATGCCTTATTCCTTATTAACATTGCCATTCGTGTGTGTCTTTTTGCGTGTATTTGGGTTTACTGTGTTCTGTGAAAGCTGCATTTCCTGTGTTTGACTTTTACTCTTATTTTAAACCAAAGATGTTATCTCCATAGGTACTCTCTGTGTTAAATGCCAGTCTAAATCTTAATGTTCTTGGTATGCAAATATAATGCAATATTGAGCATTTATTGTTGTTTGTCACAAAAATGCAGACACTTGCATCACTGTTTTATGCATGTATTGTCGTGTTTAGTTGCTGAATGCGCTACAGTTGTTTGGCGCAAACTTGGACGACTACCTACACCTGCTGCTGCCACCTGTTGTCAAGTTGTTTGACTCGACAGATGTGCCAATCCCAGTCCGCAGGTATGAACCAGTCACTGTTTGTCGTTTCTTATATGTGTTAACAGTTTTATAGTCAGAGAAATTCAGAATAGAAAACTTTATTAGCTGTACTGGCCAAAGGCCAGTTGGGCTTATGACATGGTCTTTTGTCCGTCGTCCGTCAGTCCGTCATCCCTTAACTTTTTGATGCTGGGGGTTTAAACGGAGTTATTACCCTTGAGTTAACGAAAATTGCTATGTTTTGTCTTGTCAACACTCTAGTGCCTCCATTATGCATCCTACCTTTACCAGACTTTGCCAAAGTTATTGAATTATTGAAAAATGTGAACTTTTTGATGTCAATACTCTAGAAATTTTTTATCCGATCTTTACCCAACTTTACCAGATGGTTAATATCAAGAAAAGCTCGGACGAGTTAAAAAACCAGCCAGATCAGACAAGTAACACCGGAGTTATTGCCCTTGAATTATGAAAATTTCTATATTTTGTCTAAACACTCTAGCACCTCCATTTTGCATCCTACTTTTACTAAACTTTGCCAGATTGTTGATATTGATAAAAGCTCGGTCAAGTTCAAAAACCAGCCAGATCGGACCAGTATCACTGAAGTTATGGCCCTTGAATTATTGAAAAAAAAGAAACGTTTTTGATGTCCACACTCTAGCACCAAACTTTACCAGAATGTTATGATAGGGCCTTCATATGCCGTATATCAGCAAAACTTTGCAGGGATGATCAGTACAAAGGCTTGTTGTGCATATCACCTTGTTCCAGATGAATGATTTTTGGTGGAGTTACGGCCATTTAAAGGTCTTAATACACAAACTTTGTCCGGAATAATTCTCCTGAACCCCTGGCCAGATTTCACCGAAACTGTGCAGTGATGATCAGTACCAAGCCTAGTTTTCCGGTTGAAAGAGTTGTGACCCTTTAAAGGTTGTACTACACAAACTTTGTCCGGACTAGTTCTCTTGAACCTCTGGCGTGATTTCAGAGAAACGTTGCAGGGATGATCAGTACCAACAAGTCTAGTATTGCATGTCACACCGTGTTCCGGTTGAACAATTTGTGGCGGAGTTATGGCCCGTTAAAGGTTTTAATACACAAACTTTGTCCGGACTAGTTCTGCTAAACCCCTTTCCAAATTTTAATGAAACTTGGCAAGGTTGATCAGTATCAAGCCTAGTTGTGCATGTTGTCGCCATGTTCGGGTTGAATGATTGTTTTGCAGAGTTATGGCCTTTTAAATGTTTTAATACACAAACATTGTCCAGACTAGTCTCTTCTGAACTGGAAGGATTTCAGCGAAACGTTGCAGGGATTATCAGTACCAAGCCTTGTTGTGCATATCATTGCTATGTTCCGGTTTAATAGTTTTTGACAGAGTCATGGCCCCTTATACACAAACTTTATTTGGACTAGTTTTCCGATGATATTTGGTGGAGTTATGGCCCTTTAAAGGTTTTAATACATAAGCTTTGTCCTGACTACTACACTTGATCGCCTGCCTGGACTTCCATGAAACTTGGTAGGGATGACCAAACCTAGTTGCACATACCTTCGTAGTGTTCCAATTGAATGATTTTTGGTGGACAATTATATAAAATGGGTTTTGACAGCCTGCATCAAGGGGCCCCTCTACAGGCGGTCAAAACCTATTTCATACAATTGTTGTGCCTCGAGTCCCTAAATAACAATACCATACCAAATTAGAACTAGGGCCTCTTGTTTAAATTGTTGGCATGGGTCAAGGGTTTAAGTTTCTGTTGTTGGTTTTGTTTTGTGTGTTTTTTTGCAATGTTTTAAAAGAAGTACTGATGGGAATTGTATGTTGACGACCCTTGATATAAGAGACGTTTTAGCCAGTAGAGCGTCCACAGGCCCTCTTGGGCCTCTTGTTTTTATTTTGCTAAACAAGATGTTGGAAAAGGTTAGTTGGAACCAATGAACACAAACAAGTGAGGAAAGTATAGCAGACTTTGTTTGATTGATTCTGTTCATAAAGATAATATAAGATCGAGTTTACAATTTTAGTTCTTTACCTTTGTCCCCTTATAATGATTGCATTTAATCAAGAATCAACGATCCTGTAGAGTTTTGAATCATTGCTATCATTTACTGTTACACATATGTGATTATATATATTATATATCTCCCACATAGGGTAGCCCTGGAGACGATGGACCGCCTGTCAGACACGCTTGACTGACAGACTTTGCGTCACGTATCATCCATCCCCTGACCCGTACCCTTGACACAACGCCTGAGCTCCAGAATACGGCTATGGACACATTGTGTGCAGTGATCATGCAGCTGGGACAGAAGTTCCACATATTTATACCCATGGTGAACAAGGTCACCACCAAACACAAGATACAGCACCAGAGATACAACATACTCATGTGCCGGATACTCAAGGTTGGTATCATTACGTGGTCCGAGTATTACCTTTCATACCCATCCAACCCTTCTCCAAGAAGCGAAACGGGGTTGGCTGGGGTATGAAATTAAACCTTAATTTGGGATTTAAAGTTTGCATATTGTAAAATGACATTATTTAATAGGTATTTTTAAACAGGTTATCACATTTTGTTTCTGTAAAATATGCTTTTAAACATGTTTTATTTTCTAAATATCCGTTATAAAATTCTGCTTACATAAGCTTTCCCGTCGCTTAATGGAATTAAGGCGGGACCATGTAATGATTGCCAGGACCCATATTCTCGAAAAGTTCAAGGCGAAATCTCAAGCTAAGTATAAAAATTACAAAATCTTACTTAATGGTCACGCAATTACTTGAAACTTTACACAAATCAAGATAAGCAAACATTACAGCTGTCCGGAAAGTTTTATAATGGAAAACACTCATTGAACAAAGTTTTAGCTATAAAATAAATATATATGTTTTGAGCTTGAGCTTGGGATTTTGGCTAAGCAAGTTTCAAGAACACGGGATCTGATCAGTAACTGGTGTGCCGGATTTAAAGATTATCTTTGTCAAAGGCTGAAATCTTATTGTAAGACGACCACAGTGGTAATGTCTGTCTTGCATGCAGAAGGTCATGGGTTCAGTCGTAATAATTTGCAGCTGTGTATTTGTCTTTTTCACCACGCCGTGGCCTAGTGGAAAAGCAAATGCCTCAGATGCGCGAGGTTGTGTGTTCAATCATGTAATAGTTAGCAGCTGTGTGTGTGTCCCTCTCTCTCTCACTGCAGCTTGGTCTAGTGGTAAAGCAATCACCCGGCACGCGTGAGGTTGTGTGTTCAATCATGTAATAGTTAGCAGCTGTGTGTGTGTCCCTCTCTCTCTCTCACCGCAGCATGGTCTAGTGGTAAAGCAAATGCCTCAGATGCGCGAGGTTGTGTGTTCAATCATGTAATAGTTAGCAGCTATGTCTGTGTCCCTCTCTCTCTCTCTCACTGCAGCATGGTCTAGTGGTAAAGCAATCACCCGGCATGCGTGAGGTTGTGTGTTCAATCCCTAGTAAAGACTTCATAAAATGGCACCTAGTATCTCCATTGTCTGACATTCAGCATGTAATTTTAGTGACAGGACTGGTCTACCAGGCATCAGTGTAATGTGACTGGGTGGGGTATCTTGTCATGTTCTTACGGCATGACAGTGTGCAGACTATTAGAAGTTAAGCATCGAGTTCAATACTACAAGTAGACACCGTTGCAATACTGTTTTAATATAAAAAAATTGAGGCTTTATATAGAAACTCGCTAAAGAGTAAACAAACCGTATTGAAATTGTGTACACTGTTTTCTAATTCATTAGATAAATAAAACAAAACAATTCATATATGTTTGTGTGGTTGTCTCATTGTGAAAATCTATATACCTTTAATCCGTTTAAAAAATTTGCAAATTAAGAAGAAAGTGCTTTTTTTCAACAGGGCACCACAATAGCTGAAGAGGAAGATGATCCTATATTGATGAAACATCGGAAAAACAGAACCCGGGCCGTGGAGTCAGAGAAGAGCAAGGCGGAGCCGACCATAATCAAGAAGCTGCACGTCAGCTTCATTCATCTACAGCTGGTGGGTACCTAGACAACTTATTATTGCATGTTATTTGTCACATAACATGGCTTCTGGGAGTGTAATACATACTGAAAATGGGATTACTTGGAATCAACAAACACAAACAAGAAAGAAAAGTAGCAGACTCGGTTTTATTGAGACTGTTCATGAGAGGTAATAAAAGGGGCAACACCTCTCATGCCCACTAGCACTGGCTTAAAGGGACAATGTCCGTAACTTTTACCTTATAATACACACACTAATCACGTTCACAAACATTACACACTAACAGTATTGAATATTTACTAATTAAAAGCAAGATTGTTTGACGGAATTCAATCGCGGTACAAAAAAAAAAGAACTACCACTTTGCGAGTTTGAACCAGCAGCCCAAACTAAAATTACACTCACGGGTAATAAGACTGTGCGCGTAATAGACGGCGTCGCTCAGGTAGCTATGCGGGCCAAACATATTACGCAATACATACTATGTAGAAAACCTAATATGCTAATGGAAGTCACGTGATCAGCATAAAAAGTAAATAAAGTGGGTCCCACATTATTTACAAATAATAAAACTTTTTTTTTTTCAACCTCACGAATGTATTACTACATACTTATTTGGGTCTATGCTCATGTTTTCATGTATACATTTCACTGAATAAAAGTCAGACAATTATTTGATTATGCTCAATATCAGCTTACTTACGGACAGTGTCCCTTTAAGCAGTATTCTACTTTAAAGCCATAAATATTGGGCTTGATGATCCCAAAGGACCAGTAGTAAGCCATAACTTATTTATCGTAATACACTAGTGTATTAAAATATGCAAATGAGTCCTTACTATTATATTTGAAATATTACTTCATAAAATGGACATAACTAACGTTAAATTTGGTTCAAGGTGTCCCATTAGTTGCAGCGCAAACTAGTTACAGCCGTGTAACATAGCTGACGTCATGTAAACTACCAAATTTCTCTTACAAATTGGCACCGTGTAAAAGGCATATTGACACATTAAAGGGAAATGTTCACGAAACAGAGGTGTTAAGTGACAAATAGAATCTCACCTTCATGTCTTTTTGACTAATAAACTTGTTAGATAAAAAAAACATCATTTTCTCTGTTATATAAATCAATAATACGTTGTTACTCATGTAAAATCCTCTGTTTAAGCATTCTCATGAAATTCATCTTTAGGGTATAGGGGAAGTGTAGAGATTTGATACTATATCTTTTTGGTACCTTGTTTAATATCTAATTATTTATTTATTTTCTTTTAAATACTTAAATTATGCAATTGTCTGTATCACTATATTAAATATTTTGATATGTAAAATATAACACAGATTCATTTTGAACCATAATCTTTAAAATCAGTTTTTTTATTAACATGAAATAACTACCATATATCTTTTATTATGTTCCAGAAGGAAGGTTGCATATAAGAAATGCACCGTCCGTTCGTCCAGCCTTTCGTCCGTCCGTTCATCTATTTGTTCGTCCGAGCTAACAGATTGGGGTTATGGGGCTATGAGAACAATTGTAACTGTAAATTCTATTCATTCCGTAGGTTTATGTGGCTATTTTTGGGTTTATGTGGCTACTTAGACAATAGGGAGAACAATGGTGTAGCCACCTAAACCCAAAATATTAGGATGTCCGTTGTCCTTCCGTTTGAAAAATCATGTCTAATGACTTTGCTGAAGAGATTTTCACAAGTCAGAATGAAATCACACAGTGAAAAGGTGTGTCGTGTGCTTGAAAGGTCAAGGTCACACTTGGAGGTCAAAGGCCAAATGAATAAACCTTTTCGGGGGCATTTGTCACTTTCTGTGACATTTCTTGCAGAGCACCTCCGTCATTGAGGGGTGAACGACAATGCGTTGTAAGCCTTCTTGCCTCTATTGTTGTGGGTTCAAATCCTAATGGGAGCTCAACTTGTAAGTGAGAAAGTGTCGATTCTTACGGATAGTGGGAGGTATACAGTACTGGTTCTATCCAAGAAAAATGGAGTGATCTGCCTCTACCACAAAAAAATCGACTGTCATATATGGCCTAAAATGGGCTAAAAAGTACGCGAAACATCATTCACACATTCACACTGTGTTGATTGATCTTTTAAAGTCAAATTATTTACACCAAATGAAGAGTAGTGGTTTAATTACACCATCATGAAAAGTGAATGTTGGACATTCAAAGAATCCTGCTAAAATTATTTCCTATACATTGTGTTCACCAGGCATTAGGAGCAGGTAGAAGGGAGTCGAAGGAAGATTGGATGGAATGGCTACGTCGTCTTAGTATTGAGTTACTGAAGGAATCGCCATCACCAGCATTGAGGTCATGTTGGGCCCTCGCTCAGTCATACAATCCCCTCGCAAGGTAGGCACTGCCATAAATAACTTCTTGAAATTTAAAGCAACAAACATCTGTCAGGAATTTAGTTTAACCTCTGTTAGATATTAATAAACTATCAGTATAGGTCAGGATAGGTTTAATCTTCAGATGATTGGAAAGCTACTAAGCAAGTCTTTTTCTTTGGCTCTGCGTATTTTCTCTGCCTGTTTCTTATCTGTAAAGACATGTTTCTCATATTAATTATATACATTTTTACTTTCAAATTCTTGATTATTTAAATTCTTGATTATTTATGTCTTTTTAAGCTCCTTATCATTCTTTTTCTATCTATTAATAACTTCTCTATAATATATTTTTCTTAGCACTCTCTAAACCATTCTCCGTTGTCTTATTGACAAGCTTGGCAGATCAGCATAACAATTATAAACTTTTTATAATTGTAAACTTTTGTAAGGACTAATCCATTAAAATATACATGGGACCCCAGGTAGGCTCTTTTGAAATTGAACACCCCCACGTAGATTCAAAACTGAGTGTGAAAAGCAAAATTTTGGAAAAATAGGTTTCACCCATAGCAGGGTTTTACATCTGATTTTTATTCTTGGGGTCCCTGGGACATATAATCAGTTGTTTATTTTGGTCTAACCCTTGATTTTAGGGGTCCGTAGTATGTATAACGATAAAAATAATAAAAGTGAAGGAACTGCTGGGGTTAGCTTGTTGGCAAGTGTCACAAAACATGCAGTCACGCTCCTGGACATGTATTTGTTGGTAAGTGTCACAAAACATGCAGTCACGCTCCTCGACATGTATTTGTTGGTAAGTGTCACAAAACATGCAGTCACACTCCTCGACATGTATTTGTTGGTAAGTGTCACAAAACATGCAGTCACACTCCTTGACATGTATTTGTTGGTAAGTGTCACAAAATATACAGTCACACTCCTTGACATGTATTTGATGGTAAGTGTCACAAAACATGCAGTCACACTCCTTGACATGTATTTGTTGGTAAGTGTCACAAAACTTGCAGTCACACTCCTTGACATGTATTTGTTGGTAAGTGTCACAAAACATGCAGTCACACTCCTTGACATGTATTTGTTGGTAAGTGTCACAAAACATTCAGTCACACTCCTTGACATGTATTTGTTGGTAAGTGTCACAAACATTCAGTCACACTCCTTGACATGTATTTTTCAAGCCATGCAGACTGAAATTTTCGTTCTTTTTCGGCCTTGTTTGATTAACAGATTCAGATGATGAATCTTCGGTGCTTGGTTCAGTCGCAGTCTGCCCTTTCATCATCGGCCTTTCTTTTTCCAAAAAAATATCACAGATCTCTGATTGTTTACTTGCCGTGACATACTTAACTACAATGATAATATCCAAAGTATCCAAATGAAGCGTCCCTATCAATGTGCATATGATTGGTCGATAAGAATAGACTAATTATGGGTAGGAATAAACCCCAGTAGTAAACTTTGCTTTTGATTGTGATAATAAGTAAATAAGACCAGTCATCTCGGTCAATTTCCCATTGATTCCCAGTTGGGAAGGTGATGGCTATTGTGACGTGTGATGATGTTTTGGGTGGTTTAATAATAAATCATAAAACCACACATGAATCATTAAACCACACAGAACATAACCCACCTTTCCACAGGTATCGACTGGGGTTTATTCCGACCCACTTACTATCATAATTTACGCTTAGTATATTATAAACCTATCGTAATATGTAGTACCCAAATGACTCTAATGTGTTAACAATATGTCGGATTCCCGTGATATCAGCTGATAATTAAACAAAATTCCCAGGTTAATTGCATCCCACTGGATGCATGAACAACAAAATGAACATTTTCAAGGGTCCACAACGATAGTTTATGCTTACAGGGCATCCTGTAAAACCTTGCCATAGATGTTTATTAAATTCCCTTCCTGGGTATCTTGTTTATTAAATTGCCTTCCTGGGTATCTTGTTTATTAAATTGCCTTCCTGGGTATCTTGTATGTTTTAATGGAATAAAAATAGTTCAAACTTCTATCCTGCATTTATAAACCTCTATCAGGCTGTCATGCCCTCTAATGCTTACACAGCTTTGACATACATTGAAACACTTTTTTATAAGTTTCCTTTCAACAAAATGATGGATTTTGATGTAATAAACTTGTTTGGGAGTTGGTGTCATTGAAGGACACAATTATTAAGAAAAAATACATTTGATCATTGTTATAAATTTGTTTACAACTGGCTTCACAACATGATAAATGACTGAAGGATTATCTGTTTCTTTACGGTCACTTTAGTGTGTCCATAGGTAAGACACTTCCCCTTCCCTCTTAATGGACGTTCCAGGGTATAGGAGTTGATCCTCTGAGAATGTTACAGAACAATAGGTGTAAGAATAGGGCACATTTCCTGGATCCCTATGTATCCTTCCCCTCCAGCTGGAATGGCTCAAAATAATCTTAATAATGTGTTGATGAGCCGGAACTCAATTCAGTTTTTCTTTACGTATGTATTGTCAATACTGTAATTAATGTCTAATTCTAGGGACCTGTTCAATGCTGCGTTTGTGTCATGTTGGACGGAGTTGACGGAATCCCAGCAGGACGAGCTGATCACGAATCTGGAGCTGGCGCTCACGTCACAGGAAATCCCAGAGATCATGCAG
The DNA here is from genome assembly GCA_037043455.1 of Cyrtodaria siliqua. Taxonomy (NCBI): domain Eukaryota; kingdom Metazoa; phylum Mollusca; class Bivalvia; order Adapedonta; family Hiatellidae; genus Cyrtodaria; species Cyrtodaria siliqua. Next base: position 92,569 of record JAWPHD010002988.1, read on the forward strand.
ACGCTTCTTAACCTTGCTGAGTTTATGGAGCACTGTGATAAGGTACACACAATGTGAATAAAGTTCAAGTTATAACTTAGATTACACTTCTGGTCTTCAACTGTATTCAGTATAAGATAAATGTTTAATATAGGTGGTACAGCTTACTCTTGTTATTTAGGACACATGCAGTCTAGAGCACTTTAAGCACTGGTGTCGGTGGTTCTAGAAAATTGCCCAGAGAGGCATCTGGGGTCTTCCTCCACCAATGGAAGCTGGAAAGTCATGTGACCTTAGTTGTTGGTGCAACTATAAAATCCAATTAAATTCAATTATGGAAAAATAATGTTCGTCCTGTCTTGAAAACGTGACAGTTTTTCTGAAACTTGATATGCTTAAATAAAAAAGCATTTCTTGTGATTTTGGTGTCAAACGGTCATGGTAGCAGTCCAGTTATTAAAATATTTGTATTTCCAGATGGATATTAAACTAGGGTTACACTCATTTAACATGGAATTTTATAAATATATTGCACATGGGGCTAAAAAAAAGCTCTCTGTTTAGTCTTAGTGTTCCTGGTTTAGATTGCTAACATGTAGAAAATATGTTACTGCATCTTCAGTTCCCAAAAAAGAAGTGTCCTTTATTTGTATTCTGTTTCACCTGTATATCAGTAAATTAATAAGAATGAATGATATTGATGTTTTATGTTTGTATTGTAAGGGTCCACTACCCCTGGAGGCATCCCTGCTGGGTAAGCGGGCCATGAGATGTAGGGCCTATGCCAAAGCACTGCACTATAAAGAGGAAGAGTTCCATAGAGGTCCTACAACTGACACGCTGGAGGCCCTGATCAGGTACAACATACACATACAACCGCCTTTATTTAGTTATTCTTTGTAAAAGTAGAGTCCAGAATCCCAAAACAGACACTTCTTGTTTTCATGATTATTGCTTTAGTCAGGTCCCCAATTAGGGCTATTCCAATAAAACATACATGAGACCAAGGGAAGGCACTTTTGAAATTGAACAACCACCCGTAGATTCGAAATTGATTTTGAAGAACTAAATTTCAGAAATAAGGTTCACCCATAGTAGATGTTTATTAAATTTCCTTCCTGGGGTCCCAGGTATGTTTTAATGGAATAGCCCTTACATTTGACTTGCATGTTTACTACAGACCCTAATCCTGCAGTACCCCAAGATGCATTCTGCTTTCATTTTCATTCCAGGTCCACTCCTTCTGCATTTCATTTTTTAACTGCATTTAGTTAAATCAAATGTATTCTGGGGTAAACATAAATATCTACCTTTATATAAACTAATTTCTTGATAACCCTGCAATCATGAGTGTGTTCTCGGGTACCAGTAGACTTTACTACGTACCGGGCACCAGTCTACTCGGCCACCGAGAACACAGGCATGAGGTTGACCTGAAAAATAAATTGGAAACCGATTACCGATGGAGGGTTGCTGGACTAATTTCTTGAATGCAACAGAATGCCAAAAATGAATTTCCATTGTGCATTTAGCATTTATTGTTTGTTTACTAATCAGTAAAATATTAGTGTATGTCTGAATAAATTAATGCATTTAAAAATCTGTGGTGTTTTTATATATATATATAAAAAGAAGAATTCCTCTGAATTCTACGTGGAATTGATGTGTGTTCCGTCTGTGTGTTCCATCTGTAATAATATCTGTAACAATATTTCAACACATGTATAAGATTGCTGCCTGGCGGCAATCTCTATTAACATGGAGTTATATACTTCTGCTAAACTTCTTGCTGGAACTTCATACAACTTTACAGGAATGTTGCAGGTGATGTCCATTTGGGCTTAAATGAAATTCAAGGTTGGGCAAACTGCAAGGCTAAAATAGGAAATTGATAAATCACACAGAAATTGCACCTTCCCAAACTACGATCAGGCTAACATCCAAAATGACAGCTGTTGCTAAAAATGGAGAAGTATGTTATGGATTCTGGTCTGAGGATAGAAATAATTAATATGGGACACTCAATAAACACGATCAGCGTGGAATGTAATTTTGCCTATCCAAAACACTTCCTCGTTAGACGAAAATCTTGTTCCCTTGAACTCTTGTTCAGACGAGACATCTGTGTACAACATTGATCTGGTGACATGATTATAGTCATATTTTTCAGTATCAACAATAAATTACAGCAGCCGGAGTCGGCAGCGGGAGTTCTTGAATACGCCATGAAACACCATCGTGCAGATCTTGTGAGTTTTGGTACTGCTGTTTTGGGGATTAGGAGTAAAATGTTGCTTTGTCTCCCTAGCATTTATTTGATATGAAAAGTTTTGATTGTAAAATTGTTTGTTTTTTTGCAATATTTCAGAAGGATAAATGTATTAAAGAGTCACAGGTATGCTCAGAGATGTATGCAAACAAATACCTACAATAACGTGTTTTTAAAAGTCAATCAAGATGTGAATTTTCTTGTATGTTACCCTCATAGCAAAGTAGTTTAAGGTCACTTTGTGTTACAGAGTTATCTCTGAAGTGTGATATAACTCGCCTTCATGTTTCTTTTTTTCTGGCATTATTTATTGTGGATAGTGCTTGATCAACATGAAGCGCTGTTGGTTAGTAAAAAAAGGTTTTCTTTGGATGCATTTTAAACATGGATGCCAGAGGACACGAATGTTGAGTTTAATCTAGTATTATACTAACCCACTCGAGCTTGTGAATGAACTTGTTACATCTATGTGTGACCATTTCTGGGGCTATCCAGCACTAGCTGGCATAATTTACAATTACTTGCGAGGAACAGACTATAAACCTAAGTCTGCCACTTTAACCTCGTTTTCTGATTTGACCATTTCCAGGTATTATTTCCTTTATTCAGTGTATGATACATGTTTTATAGAAAATCCAAGAAGGGTGGTACGAGAAGCTGCATGACTGGAACCGGGCGCTGTCGGCCTACGAGAGGAAACAGGAGCAGAACCCAGACAACGTTAACCTGCTGCTGGGCCGCATGAGATGTCTAGAGGCCCTGGCCGAGTGGAGTCAGCTGCACACGCTGGCGTGCGAGAAGTGGTCCGTGGTCAGTGACGATGTCAGGAGCAAGATGGCCACAATGGCCGCAGCATCTGCCTGGGGACTGTGTAAGGAGTGTCCTATTGATGTTTTATTTTTCATTTGAACTTTGTTTGAACGCTTGATTGTGGTAGACCGTGATGATGGCTGTGTGAATATATTACTTTGTTGCTAGATATCTTTGTAGCCAAGTTGTTTCTTATGATCTTTTTTTTGTTTCTCTCCACATAATGTTTATTCTGTATACTTTACATGTTCATTTCAAATATATGCGTTAAAATATAATAGCCCATCATTTGCATTTCAATCTAGTGAAATTAATCATTTTAAGCTCTACTTTTCAAAGAAATGCCGAGCTATTCTACTCACAGACATCTCTTTCAGCTTTGGTTAACCCTTTTTGATGAGCCCATATAATGGCAGACAGAATATATGGGCTCATCAAAAACAGAATTGAATGAAACTCGACACATGTATTCACTATCGTAAGAGAAACTCGTACAAAAAAGTGCCATAACTCTGTTAGGATTTTTAACAAAACTATACCCCTTTTTCAACTTATTTGCCCAATAAATAGACAAGGCTTCAAAAGTCGAGCGTGCTGTCAGCTGACAGCTTTTGTTTAACACGATGCCATATTTGACAGAAGATATATGCAGATTATTTGAACTGAGTTCCTGGTAAAGGTGTAATAACTAACATTTATTCAATTATATGCCCCTCTTTAGCGCAATGGGACACAGTTGAAGAGTACATGTGCTTTATTCCACGCACAAGCTATGATGGTGCCTTCTTCCGTGCGGTGTTTGCCGTCCATTCGGAGCAGTATCAGCTAGCGCAGCAATGTATTGACAAGTCCCGCGATATCCTCGACACTGAGCTTACAGCCATGGCCGGGGAGAGTTACAATAGAGCTTATGGGGTAGGTCGTGTTGTAATTTGCATAGAACACTCATTTTTGGTCAAGTTTGTTTTATGCTTTTTGATAGCTCTAATAGCTCTAAAATGTGTGTGGCTTACACCAGATGCATATTCAATAAATTAGCACATAGGCCTATACAATGCAATGCTAATTGTAAAATGTATTACTTGTTAGGTGTTTATGTTTCTTGGGCAGTATGTGCCGGTATTTTCAAGTAACATTCCCATATATATTATACACTGTTAATTTTACCAATTCCTAGACTAGCTTCATTTTCAGCTCGACTGATCAGAGATCAGCAGAGCTTATGCCGTGGTGCGGCGTCCGTCTGTGCGTCCGTCTGTCTGTCCGTAAACTTTTATTTGTAGCGACTACTACCCTGAAACTACTGGATGGATATTGATGAAACTTTACAGAAATGTTGCCCATAAAGTCTAGTTGATCCTAGCAAAATTTCATGTTGATGTGAAATCCAGGATGGCCGCCAAAGCTAAAAATAGAGTTTTAAAATACAAGTTTGTAGAGACTACTTTTTGAAAACTATAAGTGATATTGATATGGGACTTTTTCTAAAATGATCAGCATGACATGATGTTGGTCCTTGTCAAAAATCGTTTTGATTCGACGTTAAACATGGCTGCCAGCGGCCATCTTTGTTTACATAGAGTTATATAATAAAAACTTGTAGCAACTACTCCTCTGAAACTACTTGGCGGATTTTCATGAAACTTTACAGGAATGTTGCTCTTGATGTCTAACTGATCCTAGCAAAATTTCAGATCGGCCAGAAATTCAAGATTTTTCAAAAATAAGATTTTAGCGACTACTTCTTGAAAACTATAAGTGATATTGATATGGGACTTTTTCTAAAATGATCGGCATGACATGATGTTGATCCGAGTCTAACATTATTTTGATTCGACGTTAAACATGGCTGCCAGTGGCCATCTTTGTTTACATAGAGTTATATAGTAAAAACTTGTAGCGACTACTCCTCTGAAACTACTTGACGGATTTTCATGAAACTTTACAGGAATGTTGCTCTTGATGTCTAGTTGATCCTAGCACAATTTCAGGTCGGTTGGAAATTCAAGATGGCCACCACGGCTAAACAGATTTTTAAAAACAAGTTTGTAGCGACTACTTCTTGAAAACTGTAAGTGATATTGATATGGAACTTTTTCTGAAATGATCAGCATGACAAGATGTTGATCCTTGTTGAAAATTATTTTGATTCGACATTAAACATGGCTGCCAGTGGCCATCTTTGTTTGCCTAGAGTTATATAGTAAAAACTTCAACTTGTAGCGGCTACTCATCTGAAACTACTTGACAGATTTTATGAAACTTCATGGGAATGCTGACCTAGCTATCAAAATCTATCAGCAGAGCTTCAAGGTCATTGACCTCTTGTTTATGGAGTCTCATTGTAAACGTGTATGTCCATTGTGCACCACAGGCTATGGTGAATGTACAGATGTTGTCTGAGCTGGAGGAGGTCATCCAGTACAAGCTGGTACCCGAGCGCAGGGACGCAATCAAACAGATGTGGTGGGATAGGCTACAGGTAAGCTGTCATACTAAATACTAGAACAAGCTGGTACCCAAGTGCACGGATGCAATCAAACACGTGGTTGGATAGGCTATAGGTAATCAAACTGGACTGATTTGTTTGTATAAGCTGATAGGATAGGCTAGGGAACCACCATCATACATGCATGACTATCTATCTATAAATTTTGCCACATGCCCTCCCTCACAGGCATATTCGGGCAGCTATGACAGTTATGGTCAGTCATGCTGTTGTGGTTTCATGCCTTGGTTGATTATAAAATCATTAACCATTCATGATAAAACATACAAGCATAATATTGTGATCTCCATTCAAATATTTTGTCACATTTTCACCTCGACTTTTCAAAGAAGTTATTCTACTCACCCCGACGTCAGTGTTGGTTAACCTTTATCGTTAAGCTCAAATCTCAGAAACTACTAAAAGAAATTCATAAAATGAACTTGTACTTGAGTTTTAAAAGAATTATGCCTGTTTTTCAACGTGATTTCCCGATAAATAGACAAGACCTCGAAAGACAAACCCGCTCTCATCCGTCACCTCTCGATTGCTCATATTGCAATTTGTAATCAATAAGAAATAAAAATAACATTGCCCGTCTTGTTTTATACAGTTGAAAGATATATATTTCTATCTGCTAATTAAAATTTATGATCTCCTCACAAATAAACTGTTTTATATGTTAGGAATGGCCTCATTTGAGTTACAAATGCTGGGGCTCCAACATGAGTTTTAAACAAACATTTGATAATAATGTTATAATATAATGCGTACGACAATTTTCTACACTTCCATAAAGCGTATGTTTATCTGTGACAGGGTTGTCAACGGGTTGCCGAGGATTGGCAGCGGATCATACAGGTGCGCTCGCTGGTCGTGTCGCCCATGGAAGATATGAAGACCTGGCTGAAATACGCCAGCCTTTGTCGCAAGAGTGGTCGACTTGTAAGTGCATTTCATTGAGTGTGCCTCAAGTTTGTATAGTCCATAATTTTCATGACACATAATAGGAAGTGCAGCCTCAAGTTAGACAGTCCTTGCTGAAAGTGAACGTCCGTCGACCTCTGTATACATTACTCCATGCACAAAACTATCAACCTTAGGCAACACTCTTGCTAAGAAATAATAGCTGCCATTTCAAACTTAGCAAATAAGATAAATATGTATTCCTGCTTAAGTGGTATTTAACCATAGAAGTATTAAGGTAAATTTGTAAATAATATTTTAACATCGAGTATAAAGCAGGATTATTGTGCTCAACTACCTCCAAAGATTGCTATATAAAACAATGTTGCTGTACAAGTATGGGAGACACATTTTGTAAAATGGAAAAAACGATGATATTTATTTGCTGTTAAAAGTTTCTATGATCTATGAAGTTATTATGTGATTTGATTGGCTCATTTTCAGGGGCTGTCTCTCAAGACCTTGTTAATGTTACTGGGTACTGACCCCAGTAAAAATCCAGACCAGCCCATACCAACGACACACCCCAAAGTGACGTTTGCCTACCTTAAACACATGTGGAAGAGCAATCAGAGAGTATGTATACCGATAGTGACAGCTAACTTTTGACACCTTTCAGCTTCTCAAATAGTTTTTATGAAATCGGGGGGGGGGGGGGGGGGGGGGGGGGGTGTGTGTGTGTGTGTGTAGTTCAAAGGATTATAGTCCCTCCACCAACATGGATGGGCACAATAGAGTCTGGACTTTAGTTTTATGAAAATGGATGCGTTCTCTGTTTAAGCTGTTTATTAAGCTGTTTTAAGTATATTTTTGTTTTTGAAAATACATTTCCATCATTTGCCAGATAAATCAATTCTTGTTGACCCAGTGGATGTGAACGTTGGAGTGTGCATTTGTTACAAAGATTTCAGACCAAAAACATGTTTTCATTTATAACTGTCCAGTGCAATGTTGATTTTTTTACAAAAATTGCAGAATTTTGCTAGTTTTACTACCTAGTTTGAATATTTGTTGTATAAGAGATATGGCATGATTTATTGTTGTATTTGTGTACAGAATGAAGCATACACCAAGTTGCAACACTTCGTACAGAACTCTCTGCAGACCAAAACATTGCAGTTACTATCACCTGAAGATGCTGCACAGAGGACGGAATTGAACAAACTCATGGCTAGGTTTGTATATCCACTTATCTGCCCTTCCTTTCACCCCTCCATACCTGCATCCACACCAGTGGAGGGCGTATGTTGTTAAATGGCCCTTGTCTGTATGTCACTCACTCTTTGGTAAAGGTTTAGGACTCTGTTTGCATACAACAATGCTAAACATTGTTTCCAAAAGTAGGTCGCCATGACCGACCTTGACCTACTTTTTATGCCTCGAAGGGAGGGGTCATATATAAATCGCACCGTTCATTTGTCAGAAACATGTCTCGGCCATAACTTTGAAAGTACAGAAGGGATTTCCATGAAACTTCACACAAGTGAATGGTATGTCGTGTGCATGAATCAGGTCAGTGATTCAAAGGTCAAGGTCATACTTGGAGGTCAAAGGTCAAATGAATAAACCGTTTCGGGGGGAATTTGTCACTTTCTGTGACATTTCTTGTTTTACAAAACTTATTCAGTTCAGTTTTCTAAGTCTATACTTGTGAACTTTTAAACAGAAATACAATTAAACATTAATATCAGAAGTAGGTCACCATGATCAGCTTTGACCAACTTTTTACAAGGTTACATTTCCACAATTCAGTTAAGGTCATTGAATGGCATCGTTTCTAATTCACATCGACTTTTTACAACTGTTATATTTCCTCGATTCAGTTAAGGTCATTGAATGGTATCGTTTCTAATTCATGTCTGGTCTGGCACTACACAAATACTTCTACATCAGTGCAAAACATTCATTTTACCATTATTTATTTCTTGCCAAATGCATTTCTGTCATTTCTGTTCATCTGCTCTTCTGTCTGTCAGTTCATCCTTCACGTCTCTGTTGCCTGATTTTATTTTTATGTTCATGAACAGATGCTATGTTCTTAAACAAACTGTCTATGAATAATGTGTAGACTATTTAATTTTCATAAATAAACAGTGAATATGAAAATGCGTACATGTATGTTCAAGAACAAATCATAAGTATTTTCTAAACTATAAATATGAATACAGAATATGTTCTCTCATTAGAATTCAATAAATATGTCAAGAACAGACTAAGGTGATTCACAAGGTGAGATAATTGTGTTTGATGTAACAGATGTTACCTGAAGCTAGGCGACTGGTCCGAGTCCAACCTGGGCCTGAACGAGCAGACCATCCCACAGATACTGGAGTACTCCAGCCTGGCCACGGAGCATGACAAGCTGTGGTACAAGGCGTGGCACATGTGGGCCCTCAATAACTACGAAGCTGTACTGTTCTTCAAACAGAAGGATCCCAGCTCCAGCTCGTCACAGAACCAGGAGGTCAACCTGCCTATAACACCGAGGCCAGACACAGTAAGTCTCTGGATTTAGTTAAATATGCTTTATTTTGTCTTGTTAATATTATAGGGTCTTCATTTTTCATCTGATCTTCACCAAACTTGGCTAGTTCGTTGATATCATTGAAAGCTCGAACAAGTTTGCAAACCAGCTAATCTTATTAGTAACACTGAGTTATGGCCCTTGATTTAGTTAAATATGCCATGTTTTGCCCTGTTAAAACGATCGGGTCTTTATTTTTCATCTGATCTTTACTAAAATTGTCCTGATAGTTTATTTTAATAAGCTCGGACATGTTCTAAAAACAGCTAAATCAGATTATTTACACAAGAGTTGTGGCTCTTGTTATAGTTAGTGCTCTCTATTTTGCCTTAAGATGATAAGGCCTTCATTTTCCATTGATTTTTACCAAATTTGACCCAGATTGGTGATATCATGAAAACTCAGACAAGCATGAAAAGCAGCTGGATTGGTAACAACTGAGTTATGGCCCTTGATTTATTGGAAAATGCTGTTTTGTTTTGTTAATTTTGTAGCTACTTCATTTTTAGCTCTACTGGCCGAAGGGCAGATCGGACAAGTAACAGCGGAGTTATGGCCCTTGATTTAGTTAAAAACGTTATATTTTGCCTCATTAAGATGATAGGGCCTTCATTTTTTATGCGATCTTTATGAAACTTTACTAGATTGTTAATATCAATGAAAGCTCGGTCAAGTTCCAAAACCAGCCAGATCGGACCATTAACAGTGGAGTTATGGCCCTTGATTTAGGTAAAAATCCTATATTTTGCCTCGTTAAGACGATAGGGCCTTCATCTTACATCCGATCTTTAAGAAACTTTACCAGATTGTTAATATCAATGAAAGCTTGGACCAGTTCGAAAACCATCCAGATTGGACCATTTACATCGGAGTCATGGCCCTTGATTTTCTGAAATATGCTATATCTTGGCCTCATTAAGACGAAAGGGCCTTCATTTGGCCGGATTTCATTGAAACTTTGCAGGGATGATCAGTACCAAGCCTAGTTGTACATAGTCATCGTGTTCCAGTTGAATGATTTTGGCGGAGTTATAGCCCTTTAAAGGTTTTAATACACAAACTTTGCTCTGACTAGTTCTCCAGAACCTCTGTCCGGATTAAACGAAACTTTTTAGGAATGATCGATTCTATGTCTAGTTGTGCAAATCATCGCCGTTTTCCGGTTGAATGACTTTTGGCGGAGTTATGGGCCTTTAAAGGTTTTAATACACAAACTTTGTCTGATCTGCTTCTCCTCAAGATTTCAATGAAACTTTGCAGAAATGATCAGCACCAAGCCTAGTTGTGCATGTCATCGTCACGTTCGGGTGTACAGAAATTTGGCAGAGTTATGGCCCTTTAAAGGATTTTGATACCACATTTTTTTCCGGGCCCCTTGCTGGATATAGACGAAACTTGACAAGGATGATCAGTATCAAGCCTCGTTGTGCATACCATCGCCATATTTCGGTTGAATGATTTTTGGCAGAGTTGTGACCCTTTAAATGTTTTAATACACAAACTTTGTCCAGATTAGTCTCTTCTGAACTCTTTGCCAGATTTCAGCGAATCTTGGTGAGGATGATCAGTACTAAGCCTAGTTGCACCTGTCATTGCCATGTTCTGGTTGAATGAATTTTGGCAGAGTTATGAGCCCTTAAAGGTTTTAATACACTAACTTTGTCTAGACTAGTTCTCCTGAACCTCTGGCTGGATTTCAACGAAACTTTGCAGGGATGATCAGTACCAAGCCTAGTTGCATATATCATCACCATGTTCTGGTTGAATGATTTTTGAAAGACTTATGGCCCCTTATACATAAACTTTATCTTGAGCCAGTAGAGCGTCCACAGGCCCTCTTGGGCCTCTTGTTTATCTGATCTTTACCAAACTTGTTAGGAATGTTAAAAACAATAAAAGCTTGAAACCAGCCATACCCACCTCAATCTTTTGTACGCTATAAACTTACACATGTGTAATTATTCTAGATATCTGCGAAGATTCACAAATATTGTGTACCAGCTGTGGTCGGATTCTTCAAGTCAATATCTTTGTCTTCACAAAATAGTCTGCAAGATACACTCAGGTAAGATTCAAGCTGTAACCATTCATTGTCAGCATTGTATGTGAACTTGTATAAAAGATTAAACTGACTTTACTCCTGGACTTTACACATGCAGTCATGTTCCCTGAAAGTTAAATTGCATGTTCATGTTCCCTGAATGTTAAATTGAACGTGCAGTCATGTTCCCTGAATGTTAAATTGCACATGCAGTCATGTTCCCTGAATGTTAAATTGCATGCGCTGTCATGTTCCCTGAATGTTAAATTGCATGTGCTGTCATGTTCCCTAAATGTTAAATTGCACGTGCAATCATGTTCCCTGAATGGTGAATTGCACATGCAGTCATGTTCTCTGAATGTTAAATTGCATGTGCTATCATGTTCCCTGAATGTTAAATTGCACGTGCAATCATGTTCCCGGAATGTTAAATTGCATGTGAAGTCATATTCCTTGAATGTTAAATTGCATGTGTAATTTTCCCTGAAAGTTAAATTGCACATGAAGTCATGTACCCTGAAAGTTAAATTGCACGTGAAGTCATGTTCTCTGAAAGTTAAATTGCACGTGTAGTTATGTTTCCTGAATGTTAAATTGTACGTGCAATCATATTTCTTGAATGTTAAATTGCACATGCAGTCATGTTTCCTGAATGTTAAATTGCACATGTAGTTATGTTACCTGAATGTTAAATTGTATGTTGAGTCTATGGAAGAATAAACTAATTGGAATACATTTTGGACTTACTTGTCTTTGTACGTATAATCTGTCTATTGTTTGGGGCGCTTGTTTCAGCCAAAGGTTTTTTGGACTTTTAAGATAGAATTAATCTACTACCTAAATAAGTTGTATATCAGTGAAACCGACATTTTTAGTGGTAAATAAAAATACCTTATTTTTCCAAATCGGTTGAGAAATAAAAATTTCATGTGCGAAAGCTGTTTTTGATGGGTCATTTTCAATGCAAAATTCTGCTGCATGAAAAATTTGAAAAATACTTTTTTTTCAGAAATTTTATCCAAAAATGTTTTTAAATTGTTGGATATCAGTAAATTAAGACACCCAGAAAAGTTTTATAGCAAAATATGAAGGATTACTGAAGTTATTTGAAATTTCGTAATTTTCTGCTGTCCCGCCAACAAGGAATTTACATAGGAAAAAAACCATCAAAAAATCATTTTGGCTATAAAATATTTATTTCTCAACCGATTTTCAAAAGTAAAGTAGTTTTATTTACCACTAAAAATGCCAGTTCTAATGATATATAACTGATGTACGTGTTATTTAAATTGCTCAAGTTACTTCAAAAAAACCTTTGGCTGAAACAAGCGCCCCAAACAATAGTCAGTATTTAGGTATAAATTCAGCTGCATACATTATATATGTTTAAGTTATATAGGTCTTGATACTTAGATCCGTTTTATCTAACTCTGTTACTGTATAACTGACCATATACTATCAGCATTGATACATAATCAATAATCAATCTGCACATGTTTGTGAAATTTAAACATATCCAATTATTTTACATTTATATTTCCTATCACTTTACATCTGATATTAAAGAAACTGACCTGCCAAATAATGGCAAAATTAAACTACAAAATCATATTTCAAAACGCTATCCAGGTGTAGAGATCATATAATAATGTATATGTGCTGATAAAAAGTATAGGTTTATTCACGGGTTCTTAAAATATCCGTGATTGAATATGCGTAAAATTAATTATGGGTTGGTAATTCTTAATTCGACTCTCCAATTTTGGGGTTTGGCCTGGCTGGTTAAAGCCATTTATATTGTGTGTCTATAGAGTGTGGATTCTCAAAATATGTATGTTATATACAGTCAAACCTGGTTAGTGGTCACCTCTATTAAGCAACCGCCTGTCTTAAGCAGCCACATTTTCTATATCTCGTTTAAACAATGTTAATGTAAATCAGCCTTTATTAAGCAGCGGTCTGCCTTTAGAGGTCACTATTGGTCTTTCCCTAGAGTGGCTGCTTAAGACAGGTTTGACTGTATATATTTACCTCGTTGTCAGTAGGTTTAGAAACAGTGTACATGTGTTGTGAAATGTGCCTGTTGATGGTGGGATAGAGACTTTAATGTGTATGTGTTTGAAGGAGGCAGTTTATGTAGTGCTGGTACTTATATACCCATAATACTGGTAAATGTAATTTGATATTACAGATTGCTGACCCTGTGGTTTGACTACGGCCAGTGGCCTGAGGTGCACGAGGCCCTCATTGATGGAATCAAGATCATCAAGATTGACAACTGGTTACAGGTCGGTACACATACAAGCTACACACATCTGTCTTGTACACAAGATCACAGCACAGAAGACACAATGTTTTACAATTTTGCAATTTCTTTACATTAAATATAGGACACATTTTCAAAGCGGAACTTCAACATTTAGGAATTTTGTATTACAAAGTGTAGTGTTTTTAACAGGTCTACAGCAGCACAGTTTAGTCCTTTCTCTAACTGCAATCATTTTGTAAAAAATGTCTGGGATTTCTCTGGAAGATTACATGGAATTAAGTGTGCAATATCTTACAGGATCTTACATGAGTGACTGTGTATTAATACTTTTAATAAACGAGTTGGATAAAATGATAGGATACGAGGCTCTGTCGGTTATCCCATCTTTTTATCCAATGAGTTTATTAAAGTCAATAATACACAGTCATGAAGGTAAGATTCTATTTATCACATAACACACCTATGACATGGTAGTTTTACTTTAATATTGTCAGCTTAACTTCTATATGGCAGCAGTTTTGTATGAAAAATCATGACATCGTTTTGTTGTTAACACATCAGCTAGATTAGTGGCTGTAATGCGTTCGCACTACAAATAATGCGACACCTTTAACCAAATTGAACGTTATTAACATGCATTTTATAAAGTTAGATTTCAAATTATGATATTAATAAATATTTAAGTTGGCTGAATGTATCATATGATATACTATGCAAACAATTAGGACTAAAAGTTTTACTATAAACAAACACAGTGACTAGGTCCTCATTTGCATCTATAATACACTGGTGTATTTGATAAATAAGTCGTGGATTTATTACACTCCCAGAAGCCATGTTATATAATAAATAGAGGTTATTTAACTGCTGGGATCGATTATAGGGAAATCCTTCACGAGATGATAGGCATGTGGTTCTTTTCACGAATGAGAGTGAGTGAGTGAAAAAAACAACACATGCCTACCATCGAGTGAAGGATTTCCCTATAATCGATCACAACAGTTATTCTACTTATTACATTTTTAATCAGATTATATATGATTTTAACCAGAATTATTCGCTTTATTTAGCGTTCTCGGCGGTGATGTCGACGTCAAAACTCAACGTCGCAGTTAGTTATTTTTGTGTTCGGAATTAGTTATTAATATTTAGTGATTATGAATATTCTTTCACTGAGAAATCCCAATCTTTCACCCATAGAAATGTAATAAAAGTTAATAACACATATATGTGAAAGTATGAGAATGTGAGCAGAGTATGAGAGAGCACAGTAACACAGACCTCCTTTCAATGTGACATCATCTACCTCTCCTAGGTTACCTTTATCAATATTAATGTTTTTAAACAAATGCAAAACTTATAATGATTCAGTTATTTCAAATTCAATAGGAATTCAGTTTGATAGTAATAGTTACTCTGTTGAAATATACCAACAACGTATGTGAATACTGTTCATTTGTTCACATATATTGATTGGATTTTATTGGGCATATTTTTATGATTTTCGAACATTCCATATTTTTATTCTATCTGTAGGTGATTCCGCAGTTGATAGCGAGGATTGACACTCCGCGAACGTTGGTGGGGCGACTAATCCACCAGCTGCTCATTGATGTGGGAAAGGAGCACCCCCAGGCCCTCATCTACCCCCTCACCGTCGCCTCCAAGTCTGCGGTGACGGCACGCCAGAATGCCGCCAACAAGATACTGAAGAGTATGAGAGAGCACAGTAACACACTGGTACAGCAGGCAATACTGGTAAGTACACAGTAACACACTGGTACAGCAGGTGATACTGGTAAGTATACAGTAACACACTGGTACAGCAGGCAATACTGGTAAGTATACAGTAACACACTGGTACAGCAGGCAATACTGGTAAGTATACAGTAACACACTGGTACAGCAGGCAATACTGGTAAGTATACAGTAACACCTGGTACAGCAGGCAATACTGGTAAGTACACAAACATGCTGCATGCAGAACACACTGGTACAGCAGGCAATGCTGGTTACTATACAAGCAAGCTGCCTGCAATACAGAAAACATAACACACTGGTACAGCAGGCAATACTGGTAAGTACACAAGCATGCTGCATGCAGTATATAAAACATAGCACACTGGTACAGCAGGAAATTCTGGTAAGTATACAAGCAACTGCCTGCAGTACAGAAAACATAACACACTGGTACAGCAGGCAATACTGGTAAGTACACAAGCAAGCTGCCTGCAGAACACACTGGTACAGCAGGCAATACTGGTTAGTATACAGTAACACCTGGTACAGCAGGCAATACTGGTAAGTACACAAACATGCTGCATGCAGAACACACTGGTACAGCAGGCAATGCTGGTTACTATACAAGCAAGCTGCCTGCAATACAGAAAACATAACACACTGGTACAGCAGGCAATACTGGTAAGTACACAAGCATGCTGCATGCAGTATATAAAACATAGCACACTGGTACAGCAGGCAATACTGGTAAGTATACAAGCAAGCTGCCTGCAGAACACACTGGTACAGCAGGCAATACTGGTTAGTATACAAGCAACTGCCTGCAGTACAGAAAACATAACACACTGGTACAGCAGGCAATACTGGTACACAAGCATGCTGCATGCAATACAAAAAGCATTAAGATTATGTGCACAATGTCATACACTCTTTGTAGTTAGAACCGCTGTATATTTTTGCTTGCATTTTCTCTAAATCATATTTAAAAAAACAAAAACAAAAACTCACATTTCACCATTTTTGTCAAACTGTACTTTCTATAATAATGAATTAACTGAGAAGAATACCTGTAAAGTTGTACTTGACAGATTTATATATAAAGAAGCTATGTGCTCCCCATCAGGTTGACAGAAGCATATTGATTTCAGTTTCAAAAGGTCAAAAATGCCATGGGAACTGACATTGACTTTAATAATTTAATTCTGCACAATTGACAAGGTATATTCATTGAATCTTCAAGAAATAAATACATGGTTTCCGGTTGGAGTTGGACAGCGGCATTTAGATTTTTTACTTGACTGTAAATTTTTTATCTTAAATGTATTAATATATTAAAACAGCATCTTACAATGATGCTCAGTATTAAATGTATTAAACAAGTTGGCAAAATTGATACAATGCAATGGCTTGTATCATTTAACGAGTTTAATAAAATAAATAATAACTTAGCACCAATTTGAGGTACTATTTATTTAAGAAAGAAAATATTTCCAGCAGGGTTATATTATCCCATCTTCAATACCTGGTGGGAGGTACTTGAATAGCTCCGATACCAAGGGCTGTAGACTGGCGGTTTTGATGTGTTTCAAGTCCCAAATGCCGGGTTTTGGTCTCGCAAAAAATAAAACCGCTGGAAATATTTTGTTTCTTATATATTTTGTTTCTTATCTGCCCTGAAATTTTATGAATTTTGATACACACAGGAAAATATATAGGAAAAGTTAAGGTGCCACGTGATATTTTGGCTACTTCATTGGTTCAGATAGGAAGTTCCCTATCTGTTTATTAATATGTCTGTTACACAACTCATGACCTCACATAACTTCAGAAAGTATGCCTTAACATGAAATCATTAACAATAAGATAAACCGCTAGTGGATTATCGAAATACAGGATTGTGTTATTGCACTTTGGTGCCATAAAGTATGTGATAAATAGAGTAAGCGCACTCGTTTCTATATCGCAAGAATCTTTCTCACTCGGGGGAATTATTTTCTGTATCATGACAACAATGTTAATTAAACTATATATTATATATTCTGTGATGAATTTCTTTCCAATCGTCAATATTTTTACACCAGTTTGCCTTTAAACACCAGTTTGCACGAGAACGCCAAGACGACGTTACGTCATACAAACAAAACAAGTGGAACCGGAACTCTTCGTTAATTTCTGTAATTGGTATTTCCTAGTGGGAGATATTTCACAGTAGAGCAAACGAGTAGATATAGCTTTTCTATTCCCAGTACTTCCTATACAAATCACAGACAAATATGTAATATAAATATTTACATAGAAGGAGTGTATTGAATCAAGTATGCGAGTTATACATATGATTATATTGCATTACATCAGGTGAGCGATGAGCTGATACGTGTAGCCATCCTGTGGCACGAGTTATGGCACGAGGGTCTGGAGGAGGCATCTAGGCTGTATTTCGGTGAGCGTAATGTGAAGGGCATGTTTACCACCCTGGAACCACTGCATGCCATGATGGAGAGAGGTCCACAAACACTCAAGGAAACATCATTTAATCAGGTATGGCGTGTTCCGATTCTGTAAGGATATTTATTATATAACCTATAAATAGACGCGTTTTCATTGGCTAAAAAGTATTTTTTTAGAAAAAATATCTAGCGATATTGACCTGTTTTTTTGATATTGACCTGTTTTTTTGATATTGACCTGTTTTATATAATTGTTTTTTTGATATTGACCTGTTTTATATAATTGTAAATTGAGGGTTATATAATAAAACAGTTATGGACTTTTCAGCTGTTATACATGATGTTGATATGTACCAAAAAATCATTATTGACCTCGGCTATCGCCTCGGTCAATAATGATTTTTTTGGTGCATATCACATCATGTATAACAGCTGAAAAGTCCATAATTGTATAATATCACCATCTTTCAGGGATGCTCTGTAAAACTAGTACTTAACATCCCAATCACTTTTAAACCATTAGGAACAATTGATCTTTGGGATAAAAGACAAAAGACATTTCACCAAAGAAAATATTTAAAAAACAAAACAACAAAAACAGGGTAGGGGTTGTGAGGAGGAGGGGCACGGAAGGAGGGGTTGTATTATTCACATCAAGATTGTTTAGAATTGCATTTATTGGTTACAACATGTTTTTCATATGGGTAATTAATTCAATATTTGTAAGTTTGGGGAACAATTTTGGGTTATAATGGAGTGGTTTGAGTGTTATTATAAGGTGTATAGTCCCTCCAACTGGCAGACTAGAGTGAGGACAGTTTTTTGAGATGGTTCATTATTCATTTTATGTAATTTCAGGCATACGGGCGAGACCTGATGGAAGCCCAGGAATGGTGTAAGAAGTATCAGCGGTCGGGCAATGTGAAGGACCTCACTCAGGCCTGGGACCTCTACTACCATGTGTTCAGAAGGATATCCAAACAGCTGCCACAGGTATACTAGCACTACACTCATAGTTGTCACATAGTCCCCCAACCACACCACCCTTCACTCTAGTCCCGATGTGTTCTGCAATGTGAAGTTCCTTACATCACTTTCTACCAGTGAGGGTAGTTCTGGTTCATAACCCAGTTGGCTAAAAAAACAGCAAAAAAAACGAACATTTTTTTTCTCAGCCAACTGTGTTATGAATCGGAACTGCCCTCACTCAGGCCTGGGACCTCATATGTGTTCAGGCAGATATCCAATCAGCTGCTGTAGCTACATTAGCAATATACCCCCCATAGTTCCCACATTGTTGTGGAAATAATATTCAGCAGCTGCAGGGGTGGTGGGTGAGGGATGGAGCTCAGTTGAAAAGGTCTTGGCTTTAGAGCTACAGACCTTCTCCAGATGGGTTCACTTTCTGGCAGAGACATGTCTGATGGTAAACTTCATTTTTCAACATATCTCCCTCAGAGGTTGCTGTCTCTATATAACATAATACGACAGGACGTTCAACCCCATTTCATTTTATATCACTGATACTTTCGTTGCTGTAGTAAATGTTTTCATAGATTAATAATTTTGTATGTTACATTTTTTCTATACATTCAGAATAATTAAAATATAAAATCAATTTCTTACAGTTACATTTTAAATGTTTTTGAATATTATCATGCTATCCGACAAAGTCTATCTTCAAATATTATACCTGATTTACGTTAAATTGTATTTATTGTATTTAAAAATAAAAGCCAGCTTAAAATTTGCTTATGTCCGAATTATCACAAACTCCATATTTCAGCTGACGTCACTCGAGTTACAGTATGTGTCGCCCAAGTTACTGAGATGTCAGGACCTAGAACTGGCTGTCCCCGGAACATACGACCCAAAACATCCCATCATAAAGATCAGACGAGTACAAAGCTCCCTAGCTGTCATAACTTCAAAACAAAGGCCAAGGAAACTCAGTATCTTTGGTACATAATTAGCATTTGTTTGTTTAATTTATGACAAAATTGACACATTGGATCTCGACTAGCGATGACAGTGTTGTCCATGTGTATGTGTGTCAGTCTGTTAGTCTGTCTGTGCGTCCGTCTTTTATTTATATATATCCTTTTCATTACTTGCCGTATTTTTACCAAACTCTAACAGAATGATTATGTACAAAATGTTGGGTTGCTGTGATCAGCTTTGGATGAAATATAGGTCACATCCGGTCTCTGCTAGAAATTATTATTTAGCGGACATCTTGCAGAATTTTCACCAGTCTCCACCAGAATGTTCCTTAAATGCATCTTACAACAGGTGCAAAATTTCGGGTCACTGTGACTTACTTTAAATGAAATATAAGTCACGTCTGGTCTACACTATGACTGTGTATATCTTGTTTCTTTCTTGCAGGATTTTCACGAACTCCACCAGAATGTTCTTTGTATGCATCTAACATCATGTGCAAAATTTTAGGTCGCAGTGACATACTTCGGACCAATATAGGTCATGTCAGGTCTCAGCTGCGACATGGGCCCTTGCTGTTAATGACATAAATTAAATACTATGTAAAAAAACAATATCTTATGGGATCGCCATTGGTGTTGGTCAAATCAAAATATAGTCCAACCTGGACTACACCATAGGGCTCGACATGCAGGTCGTGGTCTTCTAGTTGTATTATTTTTAATAATTAAAAATGTTCTCATGATGACTATAATTAGTGTCTTTAATAACTAATAAACATAAATACAAATTAAAATGTCGGATTTAAAATAATAAACTGTTGTTAAACGTCTCATCAGCAAATTGCTAGGTTATATCTAGCTGCCCCAGAGAAAGTAACAGGATACATAAAAAGCAGTGGACCCTGCACTACTCATACTATCGAATGATTCCTATTGTTATTTAACCCTTAGCCTGCTGAGGGCAACTACAATAGCCTTTGAGTCTATTGTAAACCCAGATTAGCCTGCGAGCTGGTCCGGGTTTACAATGTATGGCTGCTGATCAGTCATTGTCCTCGAAACACCCCTTTGTAACATGGATGGTCTTAATTCAAAGAAAAAAAAGTCCATTATATATATATAGCAGGTTAAGGGTTAACGTGCTCGGAGGAGACTGATACACAGGACCACCCTGTTAACTTTCCCATTTGACTGATGAGGCTATGGGAAGTGTGTTGCCTAAGGATACACCAAATAAATCCAGTGGTGCCAGTGAGACTGGAACCCATGTTCTCTGGATTTAGAGTCAAACCTGCTATCCACTGGGCCGACAAGGTCCCAAACTAAGAGTCAAACCTGCTATCCACTGGGCCAACAAGGTCCCAGACTTAGAGTCAAACCTGTTATGCTCTGGGCCAACAAGGTCCCAGACTTAGTGTCAAACCTGTTATCCACTGGGCCAACAAGCTCCCAGACTTAGAGTCAAACCTGTTATCCTCTGGGACGACAAGGTCCCAGACTTAGAGTCAACCCTGCTATCCACTGGGCCGATAAGGTCCCAGACTTAGAGTCAAACCTGCTATACAATGGGCCAATAAGGCCCCAGACTTAGAGTCAAATCTGCTATCCACTGGGCCAACAAGGTCCCAGACCTAGAGTCAAACCTGTTATCCTCTGGGCCAACAAGGCCCCAGACTTAGAGTCAAACCTGTTATCCTCTGGGCCAACAAGGTCCCAGACTTAGAGCCAAACCTGTTATCCTCTGGGCCAACAAGGTCCCAGACTTAGAGTCAAACCTGTTATCCACTGGGCCAACAAGGTCCCAGACTTCAAACCTGTTATCCTCTGGGCCAACAAGGTCCCAGACTTCGAGTCAAACCTGCTAGCCACTGGGACGACAAGGTCCCAGACTTAGAGTCAAACCTGCTCGCCACTGGGCCGACAAGGTCCCAGACTTAGAGTCAAACCTGCTATCCACTGGGCCGACAAGGTCCCAGACTTAGAATCAAACCCGCTATCCACTGGACCGACAAGGTCCCAGACTTGGAGTCAAACCCGCTATCCACTGGGCCGACAAGGTCCCAGATTTAGAGTCAAACCTATCTACTGGGCTGTCAAGGTCCCAGGTCTATCCACTGGACCAACAAGGTCCAAGACTTAGAGTCAAACCTGCTATCCACTGGACTGACAAGGTCCCAGACTTGGAGTCAAACATACTATCCACTGGGCCGACAAGGTCCCAGACTTAGAATCAAACCTGCTATCCACTGGACCGACAAAGTCCCAGACTTAGAGTCAAACCCGCTATCCACTGGACCGACAAGGTCCCAGACTTGGAGTCAAACCTGCTATCCACTGGGCCGACAAGGTCCCAGACTTAGAGTCAAACCTGCTATCCACTGGACCGACAAGGTCCCAGACTTAGGGTCAAACCTACTAACCACTGGACCGACAAGGTCCCAGACTTAGAGTCAAACCTACTCACCACTGGACCGACAAGGTCCCAGACTTAGAGTCAAACCTGCTATCCACTGGGCCGACAAGGTCCCAGACTTAGAATAAGTATGACAGTAGCAAGGAAGAGCATTGTGTCTATGTCTTTTCAACCACCTGTTGTACCAAGAGAGGTTTGAGTTTAAATAATAATCCTTAGGCATACACACACACACAGAGTATGGGTGACTGCTTTGTTTTACAGGCAGTAACGGGCAGGAGTACCAGTTCTTGCTGAAGGGTCACGAAGATTTACGCCAAGATGAAAGGGTCATGCAGTTGTTTGGTCTAGTCAACTCCCTTCTACTGAGTGACCCAGAAACATTCCGCAGAAACCTTACGTAAGTGCATGTAGGGGAGGTTTGTTGTAGCATTGTGTGTTGCATGGCTTACATAGAATTTCAAAGATATTAGAGACTATCCCAACCACTGAGGTATGACTTGTTCCAGTCTTTTTAATCATTTTGATATTTTAAATAGTTTCAGTGATTTTGATTTAATTAGTTTAACAGCTAAACAAATGCTTAAAGACTTTTTATGGCTGAAAAGGTCTATATATCCATGGCCTGTCTAAACCCAAAATCCAATAGATGCAATAATGGCTCATGGCTCCTAGCAGACATCAAATAGTCCCTCCAGAATATGCTAGGATACATAACTATAGACCTTCAGTGGTTGGTGATGGGACATAGTCGCTTCCCTCAAAGTTGCAGAGACATATTTCAAGTGTTGTAAACCTACATATTGTCATTCGACCACTAGAACACATACAGCTACAAACCGGGCACTCAGGTCAGAATAATATCTACACTTGACTGTAAAATAATTGTTAGTTGTCATTTTGTTGACCTCCCGGTAACATAATATGTGTAGTTCAGACAGAACTGGATGATGCCTATAATAATATGTCAAGGGATCAGCGCAAAACTATTGTAACTACATATGAATAAAGAAGGAGGTATAATAGTTTTGCACTGAACCCTCGCAGTAAGGTTTAAACCTGTGATCACTGGATTCAGATGTGAATTTGCCACTGGGCCACCACGGCCTGTTGATGACGAGAAGTGTAAGTGCACTGCATGCATGTTTCTTGCCTACCGGGTGATGGAAAGCCTGATATTACATATGGGGGAAGATAAAAGTCATGCGCTGATATCAACAATGACATTGTTGTGTATTAAAATAAACATGCAAAACATTAGAAGTTGGCAACATTATATGCGCAGAATGTAAATGGTATGCAAGAAAAAAAATCAGTCATGGGTGGGAAATTTCAACTCTTGGTATAACTGTTTTAATCGGAACATCTGCAAAGCCTCGGTTACGATAAAAACAATTATTCCACATGTTTGAATTCCCAATCTTCACCGGATACCCATGAAAGATTCTTATATGATACGGGTATCTGCGTTTTAAATGGGGGATGAAAAGTCTTATCTTTATGGGTAAAGATAAAAGTTTATCTTTATGGGTAAAGAATCACGCGAGTCAATAATGACGTCAATAACGTGAACAGATAAATGACGTCATTGTGTGAAAAACAGCAACTTGTAAAATGTTATTTATTGGCGACGTCAACGCACAAAATGTCAATGATATGCAAGAAAAAGAATCTGTCATGGGTATTCGATTCAGATAGAGAATTCCAACCCTCGGTATAAGCGTTTTAATCGAAACCTCGACAGAGCTTCGGTTCTGATAAAAACATACCTCGGGTTGGAATTCCCTATCTTCAACGGATACCCATGAAAGATTCTTATATTCTTGTTGGGACATATATTCTGTAATACGCTGTCAGTATCCTGTAATTCTGAGTTAATTCATCTCTTTACTTGATTTGTGGTCTTAGGGTTAAGTATTCTTTGTATGAATAGCTTCACAGACAGTTTTCTGAACTTCTATTTTAGTATCCAGCGTTTCTCAGTGATTCCACTGTCTACAAACTCGGGTCTGATTGGCTGGGTGCCCCACACAGATACGCTGCACTCCCTGATCAGGGACTACAGGGAGAAGAAGAAGATCCTACTGAATATTGAACACAGACTCATGTTGAGGGTAAGGACAACTGTCTTATTTGTGTTACATTGGTGCCACGTGTGGTTGCTGAGGTAGAATACAACCACTGCAAATCCCGCTAGAGGCAGAGGGGTTGGACCATCCACTTCGTGTTCATTTTATCATTTTTTATCATGCTCATTCAAGGTCTTCATCATGACACCGCGTATGCAAATGTGGAAACGTGGCTTCATCATAAATGGAGTGTTTACTATAGAATTTGCAGCAACTCTGCAGTTCTGCAGATTAGAATGTTCTAGGCCCATTCTCCATATTTACCTTGATGTAAATGGATGATGAGCCTGGCATGTTCATTTCTGTTTGGTGCGCCATAAAACCCAATTCAATTCAAGTAAGATTGGTAATTTGATTCATCCAGTACTTTCTGAAATTAGCCCTCCCAAAGGCTTGGAAATGATAGGAAGCATATGACTGTAGAGTTTGATAGGGGTAATCTCAGAAGTACTAGATGAATCTTATTACCTTTTGGGTGCAGAGGAAAGAAATTACTTTGGTTAAATATTAAGAAATATTGACACAAGTATTGAAAAAGTTATGATTCATAAACATACCTGAATTGAGTTTTTTGTTAATAATTTTTTGCTGTGAACCTTAACTGAAAGCCATGTGCTTGACAAATGGGAAATAATTTTCAGTTGGAAATTATCACTTTTCTGTCACACAGAAACTTCCATAAATACCTAGTAAAATGTAATATAAAGTTTTATTGCTCTGCCTGCTGTATTAAAACTGAATGCAACACAAACTTAGTGGTATTTTTGTCAGTGAAGGTAGTGACCCTCATTTTAGTGAAAGCAAAAATAATACAGCGTTTCTACTTTGAACTCTTTCACTTGGTAACTTCTGTCGCAGGTGTATTTTCAGTGGTATATTATACAATTATGGACTTTTCAGCTGTTATACATGATGTGATATGCACCAAAAAAATCATTATTGACCGAGGCGATAGCCGAGGTCAATAATGATTTTTTGGTACATATCAACATCATGTATAACAGCTGAAAAGTCCATAACTGTTTTATTATATAACCCTCAATTTGAATTTGACAGTTTATAACAATTAAACAATAGATTTTTTCAATAATATCACATCTCGGGACAGTTTTATAAAACTGGTCAATATCAGAAAAAAACAGGTCAATATCGCTAGATATTTTTTCTAAAAAATTACTTTTTAGCCAATGAAAACGCGTCTATTTATAGGTTATATGATAATTTCTATTATTTGCATAACATTAGACACTTTTCAATATTGAATATAATGACTTTGCATTAAAGGGACACTGTCCATAAGTAAGCTGACATTGAGCATGACCAAATAACCATCTAATTTTTATTCAGTAAAAAGATATACATGAAAACATGAGCATAGACCCAAATAAATATATAGAAATACATTCGTGAGTTTAAAAAAAAAAAGTAAGTTTTATTTAATGTTTGTAAACAATGCGGTCCCGCAATATTTACATATTTAATTGATCACGTGACATCCATTAGCGCACTAGCTTTTCTATATAGTATATATTGCATAATATGTATATACTGTTGAGGTCGGTTGGGAGCACGGTCGACTACAGAGTGCTCCGTATTATAACCCGCGAGAGCAATTTAGTTTAAGCTGTGAGTTCAGACCTGCTCGGTTGGGAGCACGGTCGACTACAGAGTGCTCCGTATTATAACTCGCGAGAGCAATTTAGTTTAAGCTGTGAGTTCAAACCTTTTTTTTGTACCGCTATTGAATTCCGTCAAACAATCTTGTTTTTATTTAGTAAATATTCAATAATGATTTGGTATGAAATGTTTGTCAACGTAATTATTTTGTGTTTTATAAGCTAAAAGTTACAGACATTGTCCCTTTAAAAGATGATTTGCATTAACTTTTTGTTTAGAACTCTACAATAACCTCTACAATAACTCTCCAGTTAATTTTAATTGTAAGTAAGGATTAGAATATTTCTTCATAAATTTTTATTTATATTCATGGTAAATCTTTATTTATCAAGTAAGTAAAAACTTCACTTAACATGGTCACAGTTGGCAAATCTAATCTCCCTTTATGGTATGTAGATGGCGCCAGACTATGACCACCTGACTCTGATGCAGAAAGTGGAGGTATTCGAGCACGCGCTGGAGCACACGCAGGGAGACGACCTGGCAAAGATTCTCTGGTACAAGAGCCCCAACTCTGAGGTAAGATTAACTTGTACCAGAGCCCCAACTCTGAGGTAACATTCCTTGTACAAGAGCCCCAACTCTGAGGTAAGATACTTGTACAAGAGCACCAACTTTGAGGTAAGATTCACTTGTACAAGAGCCTAACTCTGAGGTAAGATTCACTTGTACAAAAGCCCCCAGCTCTGAGGTAAGATTCACTTGTACAATAGCCCCAACTTCAGCGTCATGTGTGCCAATTTATGATTTTGAAAGTGAAAATGTGAAATACTACACCTATACTATAAAGCTTTAATATGATTAATTACGCTTTATCATTGTACAGTTTTAAAGTTTTAAGTTTATATGCCAGTTTAAAAACAGGCCATATTTATACCCCACTGTCACAAAGTGAAGTGGGGGCAAACGGATTGTTCCCAAACTTCATGTACACATAACAACTTATGACCTTACATCCCTCTACATTTCACATTTGTTGATTGCCTAATATATTACAGAGTTATGGACCTTTGTTTGACTTAGAATTTTCCAAGTCCATATCATATAATACTTTTATATTGTATAATGACCGTTAACACATTTTTCTCAAACAGTTTCGAATGGATTGTTCCCAAACTTCATTTACACATAACAACTGATGACCTTGTGTCCCTTCAAAAGTTTTCAAAGCGGGGGTATTCATCACCTTCAGTGATAGTTCTAATTTGGTCTGGACCTGTCCATATGTTTGTCTGTTCATTCGTTTAGCGATGATTGGGATTATAAACTTTACTAATGAAATGTGTATGGTATACAGTAGGAATGATCAATTGTTAAATTTAAAGTAAACTATGGTTATTTCAGGTGTGGTTTGACAGGAGAACAAACTATACGAGATCTCTGGCTGTCATGTCTATGGTAGGCTATGTACTAGGACTCGGGGATAGGTAAGTTAACCTGCAGTTGTAGTTGGGTTTTTGTGTAATGGCTTATCTACAGAGATAAAGATAACCAGGAATTGGGGATCTCCTTACTGTAATAAGCTATGGGTGCCCTCCATCTACAAAAGTATGATATTTTCAGACATCTGTCCTAATTTGTTTCCCTGTGTTTTCAGCCATCTGTATATCAATAAATGTTCAAGGGCCAGCAGAGCTTATGGGATGGTGTGTTTTCCGTCGTCCGTTGTCTGTCCGTTAACATTTCTTCAAACGACTTCTCCTCAGAAACCGCTTGGCTAATTTTGACCAAACTTCACATGGATGATCCTTAGATGAATGCTTTTTAGATTTGTTAAAATTAGGTCAGCGCTACATCCAAGATGGCTGCCATTACCATATATGGTCAAAACCTTAAAAAATCTTTTTCCAGAACCGCTGGACAGATTTCAACAGTTTTTCTTTTAAAATGATCGCCAACGCCTAGACTATCATGTTTGTTCAAATAAAGTCCCCGGGGTCAAAAATGGCCGTGCCCCGGGGGTCCAATGTTTGTATAAAGGGGTTTTGCATGTTTTTCATATAGACATATAGGATTTTTTTTTAAAAAATCTTCTTCTCTGAAACCACAAGGCACAGAGCTCTCATGTATTACATGTAGCATCAGCTTATGGTCCTCTACTAAGTTTGTTCAAATGGTGACCCTGGGGTCAAATTTGTCCCCGCCCCGGGGGTCACAGTTTTACATAGACTTATATAGGATTTTTTTTTTAAAAATCTTCTCAGAAACTACAACAGCCAGAGGTTTGATATTTTGCATTTACTATAAGCTTATGGTCCTTTACCAAGTTTGTTCAAATGGTGACCCTCGGATGACATTTGGCCCCGCCCCAAAGGTCACATGTTTTACATAGACATGTATAGGGAAAAACTTAAAAAATCTTCTTCTCTGAAACTGCAAGAGCCAGAGGTTAAATATTTTGCATTTGCTATAAGCTTGTGGTCCTCTACCTAGTTTGTTCAAATGGTGACCCAGGGGTCAGATTTGGCCCCACCCCGGGGGTCACAGTTTTACATAGGCTTGTATAGGGAAAAACTGAAAAAAATCTTCTTCTCTGGAACCACATGGCACAGAGCTCTCATGTATTACATGTAGCATCAGCTTATGGTCCTCTACTAAGTTTGTTCAAATGGTGACCCTGGGGTCAAATTTGTCCCCGCCCGAGGGTCACAGTTTTACATAGACTTATATAGGATTTTTTTTAAAAAAACTTCTTCTCCGAAACTACAAGAGCCAGAGGTTTGATATTTTACATTTATTATAAGCTTATGGTCCTTTACCAAGTTTGTTCAAATGGTGACCCTCGGGTGACATTTGGCCCCGCCCCAAGGGTCACATGTTTTACATAGACATGTATAGGGAAAAACTTAAAAAATCTTCTTCTCTGAAACTGCAAGAGCCAGAGGTTTACTATTTTGCTGTTGCTATAAGCTTATGGTCCTTTTACCAATTTTGTTCAAATGGTGACCCATGGGTCACATCTGGCCCCGCCCAGGGGGTCACTGTTTTACATAAATGCTTGTATAGGGAAAAACTGAAAAAATCTTCTTCTCTGAAACTGCAAGAGCCAGAGGTTTAATATTTTACATTTGCTATAAGCTTATGGTCCTTTACCAAGTTTGTTCAAATGGTGACCCTCGGGTTACATTTGACCCCGCCCCAAGGGTCACATGTTTTACATAGACATGTATAGGGAAAAACTTAAAAAATCTTCTTCTCTGAAACTGCAAGAGCCAGAGGTTTAATATTTTGCATTTGCTATAAGCTTATGGTCTTCTACCAAGTTTGTTCAAATGGTGACCCATTGGTCACATTTGGCCCCACCCTGGGGGTCACAGTTTTACTTAGGCTTGTATAGGTAAAAACTGAAAAAAATATTTTTCTCTGGAACCACATGGCACAGAGCTCTCATGTATTACATGTAGCATCAGCTTATGGTCCTCTACCAAGTTTGTTCAAATGGTGACCCTGGTGTCAAATTTGGACGCGCCCCGGGGGTAACATTTTTTTTTAAAAAACGTATATTATTTTTTTTGTTTTTAATGTGATTTGATTTTTTTTTTCGATTTTTTTTTCAATTTTTTTTTATAATTTGTAAATTTATTTATTTATTTTTTAATTTGGAATTTTTTTTTTTATATTTTTTTTAATTTGCAATTTTTTAATTTGCAATTTTATTTATTTTTGATTGATTTGAATTTTTTTTCATTATCTTTTTAATTATTTGACACTTACTTTAAAATTTCTTGTCGGCGCTACTCATCCTAAATGCCTTGTTGAATTTCGACGAAACTTGGCAGGAAGCATCGGTAAGATGTCTAGTTGTGCATGTCACGCTTTTGTTCCAGTTCGCTGATTTTTGACAGAGTTATGGCCCTTTGACATTTTTATTTTAAATTTCTTGTCGGCGCCACTCCTCTTAAACGCTTTGTTGGATTTCTACGAAATTTGGCAGGAAGCCTCAGTATAATGTCTAGCTGTGCAAAGCGCGGTATATCAATGAAATCTTGGACAATTTCGAAAACCAGCTAGATCTTGTTAATAATAACAGTGTTATGGCCCTTGATTTGTTGAAAAATGCTATATTGTATTTTCCTTTGTTAAATCTATAGGAGAAGAGAGCTATATCTAGCTATATCTATCTAAATCTATAAGAGCTGTTTTAGCAAGTAGAGCGTCCACAGGCCCTCTTGGGCCTCTCGTTTCAAACATCCATCTAACCTGTATTTTCAGACATCCTTCTAACCTGTATTTTTAGACATCCATCTAACCTGTATTTTCAGACATCCATCTAACCTGTATTTTCAGACATCCATCTAACCTGTATTTTCAGACATCCTTCTAACCTGTATTTTTAGACATCCATCTAACCTGTATTTTCAGACATCCATCTAACCTGTATTTTCAGACATCCATCTAACCTGTATTTTTAGACATCCATCTAACCTGTATTTTTAGACATCCTTGTGACCTGTATTTTCAGACATCCATCTAACCTGTATATTTAGACATCCATCTAACCTGTATTTTCAGACATCCATCTAACCTGTATTTTCAGACATCCATCTAACCTGTATTTTCAGACATCCATCAAACCTGTATTTTTAGACATCCATCTAACCTGTAATTTAGACATCCATCTAACCTGTAATTTAGACATTTTAGACATCCTTGTGACCTGTATTTTCAGACATACATCTAACCTGTATTTTCAGACATCCATCTAACCTGTATTTACAGACATCCTTCTAACCTGTATTTTCAGACATCCTTCTAACCTGTGTTTTCAGACATCCATCAAGCCTGTATTTTCAGACATCCATCTAGCCTGTATTTTCAGACATCCATCTAGCAGCCTGTATTTTCAGACATCCTTCTAACCTGTATTTTTAGACATCCATCTAACCTGTATTTTCAGACATCCATCTAACCTGTATTTTCAGACATCCATCTAACCTGATGCTGGATCGTATGAGTGGGAAGATTATCCACATAGATTTTGGTGATTGTTTTGAGGTTGCCATGGTTCGAGAGAAATTCCCGGAGAAAATACCATTCAGGCTGACACGCATGTTGATAAACGCTATGGAGGTAAAGCTCTTGTCAGATCAAGGGGGGTAATAGTTGTTTGTAATTACTTTGGGATCATGTCTGTCAACATATATATTACCGTATTTACCGTATAAGTTGGGGCACCGTAAGGATTGGGGCAACCTTGCATTTTAGGAAAATAATTATTTTTACTTTGGGCCATATTAAAAATTTCAAAAAATTTCAAAATTTTCAGATAATTTTAATTGGGACATCAACCAAATTCTGCCAAAATCATGATCAAACTTAATGTAAAAAAAATGCATAAAATAAGTCCGTGAACTAACTAGTTATTAAAGCACAGTAAATCTGGTAATTATACATTTACGCACACAGGAAGTGACGTGTGACGTGTGTTAATTTTAATTGTTGGAATCTAGACGCGTGCGACAAAATGCTAGCAATCACAATTTAAATGAACTGTGAAATAACTATAGTATTTTATATAAGTGATTGTTAGTTTAAATCATTATTTCATATTCAATTAGTTATCGTACCTTGTATTTATGCACTGCGATAAAACAGGCCGGTTATTTCTAGTCTGTTCCTCGTGGCATCACACTGATTTTACACACATGTGTTTACCAACTGATCACAAGGTCAGCTAAATTAAAGGGACTCTATTGTTTAAACCGGTAATCTTCGCTCCAGGCTATTTCACAGTTTAATTCTTATACTGTCCATAGTTAATTATGTTCATTTAAATGTAGTGCAAGACTGCATCAAACTTCATTTAAAGGGATGCTATTTGCCGTATTTTAATGGTGTTATACTATTACAACAAGTGACGCAAGCTGCGACAATTTCACTACTTTGGCAAAGATCAAAGAAACTACGTCGGCACATCAAATGCTTGTGTTTGACTACAAAGCCAGGACGTTTTGACTGATCTTTTCATTATTTATAAACAAGTGCACGTTTAGGGAGGAATAATTACAGTGTACAAAAGTATTGGTTTATTAATGGATTAAAATGAAAGTGATAAACTTTTCAGTAAGAAATTGATATTTCTAATTAGTCGATTGTTATTAATGGATTAAAGAAAACATGTTCTGCGGTAAGACGTTAATTTGAATCACGATAGTCACGATAGTTTAATGGATTTCCACTTGACCGAAACTTAACCCCAAATTAAGTCCGTTATATTATTTGGGACAATAATTTTTTTTTTTATCTTTTGAACAAGTATCGTTTGGGACACTAATTATTGTAATTAATTAATCCTGCCCCAACTTATACGGTAAATACGGTAGTTTTGATTATTTTACCCTGCTTTTAATATTTTCTTACTTTTCATGATTAAAATATTTATGTTACTTAGCCATATCAAAATGTGACTTCTCTGAAGGATCAATTTATATAAGCTTTGATAAGCTTGTTTTCAGATCCTTACTATTATAATTTGTATATAATATATATGTGAACATTACGAGATAAATATTGTTTAAACCAACATATAAACAGTATGAATCCAGCATGGCTTCAGAATTCTCACTGCAATGTCATAGGTTTTTAATTCCTGTTTGATAATTCTCCGTACGCAGTCAACTGCATCATCATAATTTTGTAATTCCTGTCTGATAATTCTCCTTACACAGTCTACTGCATCATCATAGCTTTGTAATTCCTGTCTGATAATTCTCCATATGCAGTCAGCTGCATCATCATAGCTTTGTAATTCCTGTCTGATAATTCTCCTACACATTCAACTGCATCATCATAGCTTTGTAATTCCTGTCTGCTAATTCTCCTTACACAGTCAACTGCATCATCATAGCTTTGTAATTCCTGTCTGCTAATTCTCCTTACACAGTCAACTGCAGCATCGTAGCATTGTAATTCCTGTCTGATAATTCTCCTTACAGTCAACTGCATCATCATAGCTTTGTAACTTCTATCTTTGAGTTCTCCCTACATGGTGTAATGCATCGTAATCCTATCTTTGAGTTCTCCCTACATGGTGTAATGTATCGTAATCCTACTGGTGTAATGCATCTTAATCCTATCTTTTGAGTTCTCCCTGCATGGTGTAATGCATCGTAATCCTATCTTTGAGTTCTCCCTGCATGGTGTAATGCATCGTAATCCTATCTTTGAGTTCTCCCTGCATGGTGTAATGCATCGTAATCCTATCTTTGAGTTCTCCCTGCATGGTGTAATGCATCGTAATCCTATCTTTAAGTTCTCCTTGCATGGTGTAATGCATCGTAATCCTATCTTTGAGTTCTCCCTGCATGGTGTAATGCATCGTAATCCTATCTTTGAGTTCTCCCTGCATGGTGTAATGCATCGTAATCCTATCTTTGAGTTTTCCCTGTATGGTGTAATGCATCGTAATCCTATCTTTGAGTTCTCCCTACATGGTGTAATGCAGTGTTATAGCTTTGTAATTCTTGTTTCCAGTGGGAATCAGTACTGGTAGGGGTAGATGAAGTTCACAGATATCAAGGGCAGTTGTCTCATCCACCAGGCACTGCTCTAACTCAATGTAAACATGCTGGAGAATTTCTGAAATTGTATTTCTTAATTTTTAATAGTGGTTATTAATGCATAGTGATATTCAGTTTCAAGCTCTGCCCTGTATTGCTCATGGGCCAAGAGCTCACAATGTGCCAAATGCTCACAATGTACCAAATGCTTACAATGTGCCAAATGCTTACCATGTGCTAAATGCTTACAATGTGACAAACGCTTACAATGTGCCAAATGCTCACAATGTGCCAAATGCTCACAAAATGTGCCAAATGCTTAGAATGTGCCAAATGCTCACAATGTGCCAAATGCTTACAATGTGCCAAATGCTTACAATGTGCCAAATGCTTACAGTTTGCCAAACGCTTATAATGTGCCAAATGCTTACACTGTGCCATATGCTTACAATGTGCCAAATGCTTACAATGTGACAAATGCTCACACTGTGCCAAATGATCACAATGTGCCAAATGCTTACAAAATGTGCCAAATGCTCACAATGTGCCAAATGCTCACAATGTGCCAAATGCTTACAAAATGTGCCAAATGCTTACAAAATGTGCCAAATTCTCACAATGTGACAAATGCTCACAATGTGCCAAATGCTCACAATGTGACAAATGCTTACAAAATGTGCCAAATGCTTACAAACATTGGCCATGTGCTCCATTGTATTTTACATTATGTGTAAGACAACATGGCTTTTTTACGTGTGTGAATACCTGATGTCTTTTTGATTGGGTCAAATCTCTAGGGTATATGAGCTTGATTGACAGCCAACAATATGCATTGTCTTGGTACCCAATGTATCACGTGCCTGGTATCACGTGCCTGATGTCATGTGTCTGTTTGGTTGCTGTCAGGGCTACATTTACATTGTTTGAACAAACTGTTACAGGTGACAGGTATAGATGGTAATTACAAGATGACGTGTGAGAGTGTGATGGTCGTACTGCGGGAACACAAGGACAGTCTGATGGCCGTACTCGAGGCCTTTGTCTATGACCCCCTTCTCAACTGGAGACTCATGGACAGTGAGTAAACATTCAGTTTGTAGTTTTGCATTTCAGCACTATTGTCTCTGCTTAAGTACTATGAGAAGGTATGTTTTTGTAGATTTGATAAGTTCTCTGTCTTTCGTGTGCTCTTATACTGTGAGATTTACAAAAAAATAGTACATTTGAGTGTCTTTCTCTACTTAAATAGGATGTTTCACTCTAGTATGTAGCAAATTTATGATTGTAGACACCACTTTTCTAGGTTTCACTCTCTTAAAGAAAGGCAATATTTTAGGGTGAAGTCTGTCAGAAAAGAAGCTTTTTCAGCTCGACTTTTTGGGGGAGCACCACTTACTCCCCAGCAAAATTTGTTTGGCGGAGCATAAAAAGAAATAGAAATATCCCAATTTTTCACCACTACCAATTTCAGAACTTCAGCTTTATGCTTTCACGTGCATTTTTCAGAGTGGCAACCATTGATATTTACTATTCTAAGTGGAAAAATCATTCTTACTAATTTATTTAGTGTGAGTGAAATACCCTTGAACACAAAAGCTTAAGGCTTATCTGGGGCACTGGGTAACAGATTGACTATATTATAATATCTTCTTTTTTTTTGTGTAATTTTAGCTACTACTAAAGCCAAGGCAAAACCAACGCGCTCGGACCCTAATTACTCCGAAAGCCAAGATCAGGGAGATAACTTTGAGACTGTTGACCTTACTCACTCTAGTCACAAGAAGTCAGTGGCCGAGGTAGGGCAGTCTGCAGGAGGTGACTCCACACAGGCAGAAAATATGAACAAGAAGGCTATCAGTATTGTAGAGCGTGTTCGTGCCAAGTTGACGGGTCGAGATTTCCCGACCGAGGAACCAATAGATGTCCCTAAACAAGTGGACTTGTTGATCAAGCAAGCAACATCTCATGAGAATTTGTGTCAGTGCTACATTGGCTGGTGTCCCTTCTGGTGATGGAATGCACGTGGTGCATAGCTTGTGCATGATGTGGTAGAGTCTATTTTGTGTCGAGACTGTTGTATAGGAACATGAGCATTTAGCCGTGCAACTATATTATCACACGACAGAATACATGAGAAATTAAGCAGTTCATAGAAATTATGGTATAGAATT
The DNA here is from genome assembly GCA_037043455.1 of Cyrtodaria siliqua. Taxonomy (NCBI): domain Eukaryota; kingdom Metazoa; phylum Mollusca; class Bivalvia; order Adapedonta; family Hiatellidae; genus Cyrtodaria; species Cyrtodaria siliqua. Next base: position 127,934 of record JAWPHD010002988.1, read on the forward strand.
TTATGAAAATTACAGTATTGATCAGACATAGTTTGTTATCGAAACAGGTGTGTGTTATACTAACGTTTGAAATATGCAAATGACATTAGTGATAACATGCTAATAATGAATATGATGTCTGACAAAATATGTCTTCACGAATTGTGTGGACCCATATTTAGGGCTATTACATTAAAAATTCCCCGGGATCCTAGGAAGGCACTTTAATAAACATCTTTGGGTGAACCCTATTTTCCGAAATTTGTTTTTACACACTCAGTTTTGAATCTATGGGTGGGTGTTCAATTTCAAAAGTGCCTTCTTGGGGTCCCATGTATGTTATAATGGAATATCCATTACTGTTATATTTCAGTAAAGTTAAGGTATTAGTTGTTGTTATTCGGACAAGACTATTGTTGACATGCTGCAGTTAAATCATTACGTATGATTGTGTACGATTGTTTAAGATTTTGGTATTATCATTAAGTAACTTGCTTATATTGTTATTGCTGCGATATTGTCATTATGCTGAAACAAAATGTCTAAAAATGATGTTCAGATATTTTTGACACATATAAAGAATCCTAATTGCTTTGTTATATCAGATGACTTTTATGACTTCTCTGTGTTACGTACCTAATAATACATAATTTCGGAGGATGGACTCCAATACATGGAACCAGTGGGTAAAGGTCTCCATCAGACAATATAAATCAGACATAAGCAGTCTGATTGTGAAGGTCACGTGAAGGGTCACAAGTACAGTGTTCCTCTTGGTGGTGGGGAATTATTAACGTAAATAGTTTTTAGCTCTAATGAGGAAAGGTAAGCAGACGTTATGCGAACAGTGGCGTGCCGTCAGTCCATCCATAGACATTTGTTTTGTGTGATTGCTACTCCTTCCAACTTACTAGGGCAATAGTTCACCATAACTTCACAAGCCATTACTATTGAAAATTATCTTCGTGTGAAATCTAAGACGGCCACCGTGGCTAAATTAGACTTAAATAATATTGGTGATCAGTCACTTTCAAGGACCATAATATATGTTTTACATAAGTCATCAGCACGTAGTTGGTTCTTACTCAAAATCAGGTTCATTTTGATGAGGCTTTCAAGGTGTCCACCTTTGGTCATCTTTATTTACTTGGACTTACATAGGATCATTAATGCCTGTAAACTTTTCTGCAATATTGCAGTGGATAATTATCTGTTAAAGGTAAACCTCCTGTGGAATCAAAAATGGTCATCATAGCTAAATCACTTCATTAAACTTCACAGAAACATGGCGCGAGATGTGTTGTTCATTTATTGTTTTGTTCTCTGAATGCCAGTGGTAAAATACTGCTTGGTCTCAAACAACTAGTGAATTGTTCACCCTGCTAGTGAATTGTCCACCCTACTAGTGAACTGTCCACCCTGCTATCTTGTCTGTTTTTCCTAGAACACTTGCCCTGGCTGAGCGAGGAGATACGGTCCTGTCAGGTTCTTACTATAAGGTGCTTCCAGGTTTTTGACTCTTTGTTATACATGTGTGTTTTACATGTTTGTGTGTTATACATGTGTGTGTATGATGTACTCCTGACCGTATCAATGACACGAGAGGGAGCTGTTATTGTGTTTTCCTCTGATGTCTTCACTCTTTTGCTTAATAAGACATGATTGTTTTATTCAGAAGGTGACTCAATAACTAAGATGTTTATTTTCTCAGTCAGAGAACTTCTGATGGTTTAGTTATTTAATCCTTAACCCACTAAGCACGACTATAATAGCCTTTTCGTCTATTGTAAACCAAGGCTGATAAGGGTTTACAATGTCTGGCTGCTGATCAGTCATTTTCCCCAAAACACCCCTTTGTCACATAAATGGAATGGTCTTAATTCAAAGAAAGAACAGTCCATTATCTATATGTAGCGGGTTAAGGGTTAATATGAGTGAGGCAGAATGTTGTTATATGACACAGACTTCATGTATGAACTTGTGCTGTATTGTTTGAAAACTATATTTACATGAACATAATAAATTTCCAAAAATATGTCCTTTACTTTCCTTTGTTCACAATCTGTTTTTATTGAAGTATAGATTATTAGTAACACAACCTTCGGCTCAGGGTGAATATAATTAAACAGTTTGGAATATTCCCATACACTTTGTTGGAAATCTGCCTAACGAATGTATCGCCAGTTCCAAGCAATATAGGCTGGGTACTGAACATCCTTGCCAAGTTTCGTTGAAATCCGGCTAGGGGTTCAGGAGAACTAGTCCGGACGAATTCCTTTAAAGAGCCATAACTCTGCCATTTTTTTTTAACTGGAACATGCCGAAGATATGCACAACTAGGCTTGTTACAGATCATCCTTGCCAAATTCCGTTGAAATCTGGCCAGGGGATCAGGAGTAGTACAGACAATGTTTATGTAAGAAAACCTTTAAAGGGCCATAACTCTGCCAAATATCATTCAACCAGATCACAGCGACGATATGCGCAACCAGGCTTGGTACAGTTTCTTTGAAATCCAGTTCAGGAGAACTAGTCTGGGAAAACATTTGCGTATTAAAACTTTTAAAGGGCCATAACTCTGCCAAAAAAGCATTCAACCGGAACATGGCAATGACATGCGCAATAAGACTTGGTACGTTGAAGTTTGAAATCGTTGAAATCTGGACACGGGTTCAGGAGAACTAGTCCTGACAAGGTTTTTGTATTAGAATCTTTAAAGTGCCATAACTCCGCCCAAAACCAAAAATCATTCAACCGGAACACGGCGACGATGATATGCACAACTAGGCTTGGTAGAGATCATCCTTGCCAAATTTCATTGAAATCCTTCCAGGGGATCAGGAGAACTAGTCCAGACAAAGTTTATGTAATAAAACCTTTAAAGGGCCATAACTCTGCCAAAAATCATTCAACCGGATCACGGCGACGACATGCATAACTAGGCTTGGTACTGATCATCTGCAAAGTATCGTTGAAATCCCGCCAGGGATTCAGGAGAACTGGTCCGGACAAATTCTGTGTACTAAAAGCTTTAAAGGGCCATAACTTCGCCAAAAGTCATTCAACTGGAACACGGCGAAGATATGCATAACTAGGCTTGGTACTGATCATCTCTGCAAAGTTTCGTTAAATTCCGGCAAGGGGTTAAGGAGAACTAGTCTGGACAAAGTCTGTGTACTAAAACCCACGACTCTGCCTTCATCCAATTACACACTAATTACGAGCAGTACAAGAACAGCCTCCTCCCTCGAACCATACGAGACTGGAACGCACTACCCCCAGACCTTGTGCATGCCTGCCTTTAGACGTATTCAGTAATCGGCTACAGACTTACGTAGCCTAGACAACACAGCGTTTTTTATTGTTAGCTCGACTGATCAGAGATCAGCAGAGCTTATGCCGTGGTGCGGCGTCCGTCTGTCCGTAAACTTTTATTTGTAGCAACATCTCCTCTGAAACTACTGGATGGATATTCATGAAACTTTACAGAAATGTTGCCCATAAAGTCTAGTTGATCCTAGCAAAAATTCATGTTGATGTGAAATCCAAGATGGCCGCCAAAGCTAAAAATAGAGTTTTAAAATACAAGTTTGTAGCGACTACTTCTTGAAAAGTATAAGTGATATTGATATGGGACTTTTTCTAAAATGATCAGCATGACATGATGTTGGTCTTTGTCAAAAATCGTTTTGATTCAACGTTAAACATGGCTGCCAGCGGCCATCTTTGTTTACATAGATTTATATAATGAAAACTTGTAGCGACTACTCCTCTGAAACTACTTGACGGATTTTCATGAAACTTCACACGAATGTTGCTCTTGATGTCTTATTGATCCTAGCAAAACTTCAGGTCGGCCGGAAATTTAAGATGGCTGCCACGGCTAAAAATATATTTTCAAAAAACAAGTTTATGGCGACTTCTTGAAAACTATAAGTGATATTGATATGGGACTTTTTCTAAAATGATCAGCATGTCATGATGTTGGTCCTTGTCAAAAATCGTTTTGATTCAATGTTAAACATGCGTGTCAGCGGCCATCTTTGTTTACATAGAGTTATCTACTAAAAAATTGTAACGACTACTCCTCTGTAACTACTCGACGGATTTTCATGAAACTTAACAGGAATGTTGCTCTTGATGTCTTATTGATCCTAAAAAAAATTCAGGTCGGCCTGAAATTCAAGATGGCCGCCATGGCTAAAAATAGATTTTCAAATTCAAGTTTGTAGGGACTACTTCTTGAAAACTATAAGTGATATTGATATGGGACTTTTTCTGAAATGATCAGTATGACATGGTATTGATCCTTGTCAAACATTATTTTGATTTGACATTAAACATGGCCGCCAGCGGCCATCTTTGTTTACATAGAGTTATATAATGAAAACTTGTAGCGACTACTCCTATGAAACTACTTGATGGATTTTCATGAAACTTCACAGGAATGTTGACCTAGCTATCAAAAATCTATCAGTAGAGCTTCAAGGTCATTGACCTCTTGTTTTTAAATGTACAATGACGAATTTGTTAACCATTTTGCTGATGTCACATGCCCGTGATGCTTCGTGCCCTGGGCAGGACTAAAGTAGAATTAGAAGTAGAAATAACTAGGCATGATACTGATTATCCCTGCAGTTTCGTTGAAATCCGGCAAGAGGTGAAGGAGAACTAGTTCGAACAAGGTTTGTGCATAAAAAGCTTTGAAGGTCCATAACTCCGCCAAAAATCATACAACTGAAACATGGCAACGATATGCACACAAATCATCCCTGCAACGTTTCTTTGAAATCCGGCCAGGGGTTAAGGATAAATTGTCCGGACAACGTTTGTGTATTAAAACCTTTGAAGGGCCATAACTCCGCCAAAAATCACCCAACCGGAACACAACGACGATATGCGCAACCGCAACTGGGCTTGGTACTGATCATCCCTGCAAAGTTTCGTTGAAATCCGACCAGGGGTTAAGGAGAACTATATTAGGCAATATAAGTATAACACATAAATGATTATGCATATATAATATAAAAAAAACGAATGCCTATAAATCCACAAAGCAAGAGTACTCAATGACTTGACAGAAGCCATACTAACAACAGCACGAACCGTTCAGGGTACGACAAGACAATATTTAAGACAAACATCAAGCGCTACCGTCCTATGTGGATTTAGGTAAAGAGGGTCCAAAAGCTGTCATGTCATCGTACACTTATAGAGGAAAGCATAGTGGCGAACTGTAAATGGGTCAACATATAGGGTTACTTTCCAAAATATCCACCTGTAACATAAAATCTACAACAAGAGAGATGATTTAAATTTTGATATTGTTAATTATCCCCACTTAGATGGGGATGTTCCGGGAGCTACTTCTTATGGGGTCTATGTTTCTCAACTTATTCCTTTTTCTAGAGCTTGTCGTCGTGTTGAGGACTTTAATATTCGTAATATTTGTATAACTAAAAAGCTACTTTAGCAGGGCTACCGTCACCATAAAGTTCGAAAAATCTTCTTGTTCGATAACCTTTGTTTCAATTGTTTCTTCATTTGTATTCCGTTGGTTGTCTGTTTGACTACCTAGTTTTTCACTTTTATCTTCTGTCACTGTTTCTTCTCCATCTACGTCTGGATCCCTATGTATTCCAACATCTACCTCTTTGTTTTCCAATATTCCTAACTTCAGGTTCATGGGTCCAACTAATTATTTCACCATTTCAAAAGAGATGTAAATCAAGAAAAGAAGCGACAGTATCAGAAATGTTAGCTTTGATGAGTTGAAGTTCTTTAGGATAGATAGTATTAACCATAGTAGAACAGAAAGGAGTATCAGTGCTCCATATGTCATCCATATACCGAGAGGTGTCAAACAGTCAATCAAAAACACGAAATCACAGCAAACAACAATATAATGAAAGTCTGCGTAACCATAAACAAGACGGGTTGGCAATATGTGTAGCGCCTTGGAATGGCCCGCTGGGGGTTAAACTAGGTTCTAGGTGCACCAAACCTCTCTCTTACCGTAATGTCACTGCAATAAAACCGGACAGTGTTAATAGAGGATCTTACATGAGTACTCATTCATTATTGAATTTTTAAACGAGTTGGCAAAATGATATAATGTGAGGCTCTTGCCGAGCATTATATCAATTTTGCTAACGAGTTTAATAAATTCAATAATAAATGAGAACAAATGTTAGGTTCTATTTATCACATCGACTTTTAATTGCATTTTGCCTGTCGCTTTAACACGCGAAACCGACATAAACCGTGGGACATTATCTTTTTTTTTGACAGCGCATACTAAGCTTATTGGCATACTTATACAACTAGTGGTATCTCTAACAAACAAGGCAGCATTCAAAATAGACAATATAAGTATAACACAACGATGGTCATATGTATATATGAATACTAACAAAACAAGCCCGTGAAGCCACAAATCGAATACTCAATGACTTATCACAAGCCAGAGTACCAGTAGAATAAACCGTTACGGACACGTAAGACAAGTCAGAAGGCTGACATTAAGTTACCGCCCCATTCCCATTGTTATATGCAGACGTCAACCGGGGCGCAAAATCAAAGATGAACATAGTGGCGGACTGTAAATAGGTCAAGTACTAAACACGCAATGCATTGTAAAACGATAGGGTCATAACCTCTTTTGATAAAACTGTCTTACAAGTTTCACAAAGTTTGTATAAAAGTGATCATGACCAAGGACATTACGAAGTTTATAAATCACGTCCCCATAGTCTGCGTTAATTAAGCATCGAGCATCGTTACAGGGATAACGCTCTCTGTTTCTATTCAAACGTTATATTCTAAAATAGGATGTCTTTATTAGACAGAAGACAATTTCAAAAATGTACTATAAAATAAAACACGTATCAGTGCAAGATTATCTGACAGGGCTATTTTCTGAAACAGTCGGCAGATATAACCTGGGATGAAAATTCGTCATATAGGGCTCTGATATAACCTATATACGATAAGAACGCAAATAATTATATTGTTATCAATATAAGAACACAACTTTGTTCCATATTTATATTCAGTCTCCGGTGTCCTTATGGAATAATCTTCCAAAACATATACCTAACGCTGAATCACTGACGACGTGTAAATGATATATCTTACAAAGATACGTTATTATATGTCCCAATAGCTCCAACTAACTATATATTTAGCCAGACACTGTTTATTTTCGGTGCTGCATTCACGTTTGAAAAATGGTTGTAACAACTTAAAGCGAACTGCTTCGCTTGGATTTTGGACACGACAGTGGATTTAAAAGAGGACGTTTATGGTTAACGGTAGGTAGCCAAGACTGAGTAGCTTTTTAATCATAAACAGGTATCGAATGTTCGTTAAAGAAACGAGCCCGCCAAATAACGGCAAAACTCAGGTCATATAATAATGTTTATGTGCTGATTATAAGCATAGGTAAATTCACGGGTTATTAAACTACCCGTGTCTGAATATGCCCAAAATGAATTATGAGTTGATAGCTCTTAATTCGACGCTCCAGTATTGGAGTTTGGCATGGGTGGTTAAAGCTGTTTGTATTGTGTCTATAAGAGTTTGGATTCTAAAGCATATATAGTTATATACATCGTCATCAGTAGGTTTAGAAACAGAGTACGTATGTTGTAAGATTTGGCTCTTGTTGGCGGGATAGCTACTTTAAAGTCCTCAGCTCGGCTACCAGCTCTAGACAAACGAGTAAGTTGAGAAACATTTACCCTATAAGAAACGTATACCCTATAAGAAGTTGCTCGGGTTACATTCCCAAGTGAGGATAATTAACAATGTCAAAATTGATATCATCTCTGTTGTCATAGACTTTGCTTTTTACTGCTATTCAATCGAAGTATCAGAAATATTAGCTTTGTTGAGTTTGAAGTTCTTTGGGATAAGTATTATTAACCTTAGTAGAAAAGCACATATTTGCAATGTTCAATGTATCACCCAGATACCGAGAGATGTCAATAATGGCTTCGATGGCTTTTGGCTGAGTATCAGGTGAACGACTCAACATGAACTCTCTTTCATGGCAATATAAAAACAAATCTTAGACAAGAGGTGAACAGTTCGTACCTACTGTTGGGAAAAGGATATCAACAGTCTGTCTAAAAAACAGCTCCACACCTGACGAAAATAGTATGTAATTGGAAATAAAGTGCTTTACAAATTTCTTGCAAGTGCACATAGAGTATTTGTCCAAATTACCGTTAGTAAAACTTTCTCAGACGAAGGTATTTTGAACATGAGCAATAAGCTTGTCTTTGATAAGATATTTGACGATTAGGTTTGGAAATAAATAAATGTTCTTATGCTATGTATATACATTCACGTAAACTGTTGTTTAAACATATTTCTTTAACATCGATTGCGACGTCTTGTATCTTATATTAATCACTCTCGATGGCTTCCTGGGTAGAACCAGTAATAAGCAACGTGGATTATTATCTTGCGCAATGATAAATAGCATGGCCACGGCAAGGTTCAAACGCATGACCTCTCGAGCTAGGGGTCGTAGGTTCGAACCTCTCTATACACACTTTGATATCCACTAGGTGAACCGACTACTTATAAAAATGTATATAATATTTGGTAGTTATATAAAGATGTGTCACGTAGTAGCACGACATGAACAATATTAGTCAGAGTTTCACTGATAAGACACGTATGTAACTTACGGTACTTATACGCACGTTAGTTATAGCCAACAGCTGTACAAGGTGCAACGTATGTGTTCGGATAAGTATTGTATTGTTACTATGGTACAACGCATTTGTTAAGAGTGCAGATAGTTCTTATACATAATTAAAGTATTTGGTAAGTTTACAACTATACAAAGTACAACGTATGTGTTAGGGAAGTATTTGGGTATGCCATATACATTATACATACATACATTTTCGTATCACCTCGGGGATCCTGTGCTTTTTGAAAGGTATTTTGTAATATGTATTTTCTCACCCTTTGTTATTTTTATTGTCATACACTTCAAATTCAGACTCATGTTTGTTTTATTTCGTTGTATTTAAAGACAATCATGCAGGCACAGATAATTGCAGTGGCAGTCACCGTGTTTTTGAGTTCATCTTGTCTTGGGTAAGTGTATGCCTTGTTTTACGACTGCCGTGAAACCACCTTCCTAGAAGTTGGTTTCACGATTATATTCGTCTGACATCCGTACTGTGTGCATGCTTTTTTAAAAAACGATATCTTTTAAACAACATGTTGAATTCAAAAATGACGTTCGACCGTAAAATGAGACCGCATAAGCTATACTTGTTTCCTTATTTCTATTTAAAATCTCGATCTATTATGGATTGAATTATTCTTTAATAACACTGAGATCGACTATTGCACAACACAAATATCCAAGGGTGTCGTCTCTAAGCACTGGTAGTCGCTTCGTACAATACGGTCCCACAGTGTGGAGTGTTTGGAAATTAGTTGCTTTTGTTTCTTTTTTAGTGTTGAACTTCGACCATATAATGAAACCGCCTACGGAATGTTTCTTGTTAATGATTTTAACAAGGATGGTCAGATTACATGTGTGGAGCTAGAACAAAGCTTTGACCAATATGATGCCAATGGTAAGAAGCAACAACTTAAATACACTTTCTCTTGGTGAGCTTGTCAAGGCGCAATCTCATGCGCGAATGTAACATCGTTGCCAAAGTTACACAATATGCATATGTGTCGATGCTGCGTCTAAGACGGGTTTCTTTGATAATTTTTGACTGTTCGATGCTAAACGTACATCCATTCAGCCTGGCGTCGCAATATTCTATAAATTAGACCTGAATCCGGCGTACTAAATAAACTCGAATTGGCCCAGCATCCGGTGTACTAAAATGGATGCAAATTCATCCACCATAATATATTATTGTATTAGAGAATTCTGTACATATGCGACTGGCTTACTGGCGGAACATGGAACAAGGTTGTCGAATGAATAGTTAAAGGTGTAAGGCGTACACATGGTTTAGATAGTGTCATAGTATATGTATATTATATATCTCGTATATGTATATATTATATGTATATATATATATATTATATGTATATATAATAAACAAGGTCAGAATCTCATTACACACTCATTTTTCCGAAGTTTTTTTTACCGTTTTACTGTTTCGTGCGTGAACTTAATTCAGCGATTGGTTCAGAGAATTTTTTTAAAAATATTATTACCTACCATTTTAACAAGAATCAAATTCATATTTGCATAACGCAGCACTCTTTATGCAGAATTTGATCTACCGACCATTCTTTTTATGCCTCCATGGTTAATATTCTCGATTCCAGGTGACGGTACTGAAACTCGTCACGAGTATACCGAGTTTATATGTGCCACCTCACCTACGCTCTATCAGTTGTCGCACTACTTGTTTGACGAGTACGACTCTAACCACGACCATCATCTCAGGAAGGAAGACTACGACAATTTGTGTGCTAAAATGGATACCGACAGTATGTATCGATTCATTCCAACTTCGATTCATTCCAACTTGATAACTTTTGTTCCATTTCATTGGCTAAATCGCATCATGTACTATGAAAGTCTTAAAGCTGACTTCCTTCGGAGGACATGTAAATCTGCAGAGAGAGTGAGAGAGCAATACGAGCAATCAGCGCTACACGCCCTAAACCATCGCCGGAAAAGGGGCTGCTCATCATACTCGGATACATAGATACTTGTAGACAGTGCTAGGGGGCATGAGGGGTGTGTTCGTTGCTTCCAAAGGATCCCATTTTTATTATTTATTGACATTCACACTAGCGTTTGTTTAGTGCTGTGTGGCGGCTGGACTACGAATCAGTAGTGTTAATATTGTTTGTCCTTTGGGGTATTTCCGCCCAATCATTACGGCTTTAAAATAGAATATCGCTTAAACCAATGCGAGGGACGTGAGAGGTGTACTTGTGATAGTGTTCTACCATCTTTACCTTGTAACCTGGGTCGAGACTTGGAACCTGGGTCCTGTGTCGAGACTTGTAACCTGGGTACTGGGTCGAGACTTGAAACCTGTGTCCTGGGTCGAGACTTGTAACCTGGGTCGAGACGCCTCGGTTTGACACGGAGCAAGTCCTGCTTCTTCCTTCAGTTTGGGGCTGATCCTATATACTTGTACAAGAAGAGGAATATATTATATAGTTGGAATATGGTAATCCCGGATTCCTGTGTATTTCTCTCTAAGAGATGAACTAAATACTGCTTTGATAACAATTTCTATATCTCTCTTAATCACACAGACAGAAAAGCGTAACGTAAAATCATGCAATAATACGAAGTTACATAAAAGTGAATCTTATTTTGGCGGGAAATCCAAATTCAGCTATATTTTCGTCACGGTATTACTACGGTATGTGATATGTGTAACTTCAGTCCGTAGGTATACACGGTATCAGTGGTGTGTTTCAGCCTTTACAAGATGTCTTAGACCTTCCCTAACCTAAGGTATCGTTATCACCTTTAAGGTGAATATATTGCAGACACATGATAATAACAGTATGTGTCTTTATTTCAGGCAGTGGTGCCGTGACTCCTGAAGAATTTATTGCCTATTGGGAACAGGTAGCTGATATTTAAATTTATTAAATATTGCTTACTATAAGACTATAAGGTCTGTGTTTTTGAATGAATCATATTTAGTTCGTATTTCTATGTATATACCTACATTTGATAGGAGGAGTATATATGAATACTTCATTGCTATAACAAGTATACTTCAGTTGAACCATGCTTAATCACTTGGTAATAGGTACTATGTATATTGTATCACCACCTAATGATATTTTGTATATTGTTAAATAAGCATTTGTGTACTCATGGGCCTATGGCCTTTTGTATGAAATAAACTATATATATATATATATATATATATATATATATATATCTTCAAAGATTTAAAAGCAAAATGCTTGAAGATGTTTTAAGTTAGCGAAAATACGTGTTAAAACACACATAAAAGCTGAACAAAAACAATATCAACGACTGTAGCCAGGCTAGTGTATACACACAATACTCCACAAATATAAAAGTTTCCAGCAGTAAACATGTTCATTTCTATTCTTTGTTTTGATAATTTCCCAAGCATGTATTGCATATATTAACGTCCCGAGTTTCTTGTGTCACATTTCCAATTAATTGCACATCCCCACCCTCTAACAACACACGCACGCACGCACACGTACACATACAATCGCGCTCTGTGTCAATCATTCGGGTATACATGTATATTCAAAACTCATACTATTTTTCTCTTTATATTTCAGATATTCCCGAAGTACGAAAATGTGGGTACGCATGGTCAGTCCGGGCTGCATGGGCCCTCTGCCTGTCACTAGTGCACGTGTTCACGTTTATGTACATGTGTTGTCCTTTGGTCAATTTACTGTTTTTTTTTCATTACAAAAATATATGTGTGTCGAAGGATACTAGACTATTGCCTTAAGTGTTGTTTTTACACACGGAGACATACATGAAATGACGTTTTATCCCGCCAACAACAGCCAAAGTGCACAACATATGTACACCGTTTCTAAACCTAGTGACGACGAGGTTTATATTTAACTTACATTTTTGAGAATCCGAACTCTATAGACATAATATAAACGGCTTTACAGGCCAAATCCAAAAACTGGAGTGTCTTACCAACTCAGAATTCATTTTACGCACACTTTAAAATAGTGTTTAGGATTAGTGTTTAGGATTAGTGTTTAGGATTAGTGTTTAGATCCTAAACACTTTCCTAAACGTTATTTGTGTAATGTAAAATTTATATGCTTATAATCTATACATGTTTACAACCTAAACATGTTTAGGAAAGTGTTTAGAACCTAAACGCTTAACATGCATGTCTTTAGCCTCTGAATTACAGAGCTAAACATGTTTAGAAGGCTAAACACGTTGAACAGGCTAAACATGTTTAGCAGGCTTTACCAATGACCAGTTAAAAACCAAACAGAATAGTGTATACACAATTTATTCAAGACAAAGTATTCTGACCAGTCCTTCAAAATCAAGTTTTCTACATAGATATGTGGATATTATTTTACAGCTCATTAACCCATTGCATAGGTGTGATTTAGAGCTGCTCCAAAGAGAGGGGAATGATACATGTGAATCATTTAACTCTGGGCCCAGTTGTTCAAAGATCGGTTAGCTTAATCCCTGATTAGTGTAAACTTTCAAAGTACATTTTCTCATAAAATATGTTTTATACTACTAAAAGTATTTAATTTGTAGTTCTTTTTTGACATAAAGCCTTCACATGCTCAGTTTCTGGTAGAAATATTTATTTGTCGAAAATTCAAAGAGATTTGAAATTTTGACTTAACGCTCGGTTAAGCTAACCAATCTTTGAACAACTGGGCCCAGACATCTTGTTTTTCATTAAGTTTTATATGGTTCTTTAATTTTTTTAATAATTCTCAGAAGACAGACTCCGATACACCGACTGCCTGATATACATCCCCATCCGACAAATGAGGCAAACGAAATAGTACCGACAAAGAACGATAGTTTAAATTTTACAAAACTGGTAAATGTTGTGTATCATCTTAAGTGCTGGGTTTGGAGATGATTTGTTAACAATCTCCCGGTTGCCCCATTCGATGGACCGAGAAGTTCCAACAAAACAAACGATATTTCTGTTGAATATTTCATACATGATATTTTTGTATTGCATCACCTCACCTTGTGTTCTGGGCCTGAGGATTATTTGCAAGCAGATCCTCTCCACAACAAACTGGCATGAGGATCGACTAAACAAACGACAGGTTTGTTCAATTTCCAAATATGTTCAATGTTCTGAATCACCTCCCCTAGGGTACTGGGCCTTATGATTATTTGCAAGCAAATCACCTCTCCACAACAAACTGGCATGAGGACCGACAAAATAAACAATAGTTTTGTTCAATTTCCAAAAATGTCCAATGTTTCACATCACCTCTCCTTGTCTGCTGGGCCTGAGGATTGTTTGTACATGGAAACAAATCACCTCTCCACTATAAACTGTCATGAGGATAACAAAACAAATGAATTGTTTTAAGGTTCATAAACAAATTGTATTACTATAGTTCATTTAGAGGTCTAAGAGAGAGTGGAATGATACATATGAATTCAGGACACCTCACACCGATAAGATTCATATGATTATTAAATTGAACTGAATGTTGTTTAACGGCTCATCAACACAGCATTGGTTATTTAGAGCCGCCCCAGAGAGAAGGGAAGGATACATAGGAATCCGGGAACCGTGCCCTACTCTTATTATCGAATAAATTCTTATGGTTCTTTAACGTGCTCGGAGGATAGACCGATACACGGGACCGCCCGGTTTACGTCCCTATCCGACGGACGAGGCTAAGGGAAAGTGTCCAAGAACGCACCGACGAAACTCAGTGGCACAACGGAGGATTGGACCCGGGGCCTCCGGTTACAAATCCGCCGCGCTACCGACTGCGCCACGCCAGCCCTCATATGATTCTTAAACATGCTCAGATAATATACTCCGATACACAGGACCACCCGGTTTACATCTCCAACGAACAAGCGAGTCTAACAAAGACGATTTATTCAGTTTAAATTAAACAGGTTTGATGTTCAATTTCAAAAATGTTCAATGTTTCGCATCACCTCTTTCGAGTGCTGGGCCTGAGGATTATTTGCAAGCAAATCACCTCTTCACAATAAACTGGCATGAGGATCGACAAAAGATACAATAGTTTCGTTCAATATCCAGAACTGTTCAATGTTTCGCATCACCTCTCCTAGAGTGCTGGGCCTGATGATTGGTCTAACGGCCAGATTCATATTGACCGCCTAGATTTTGAGTTCGTGACCCATAAAAACCAGCAAATATTTGCCTACACCATCAAATAATATGAAGTTCAGGTGACATAAAACACCGGCTGTAGAGTTGTACCACGTCATTAGGGTATAACGGGCGTTTACTTTAGGTAGGTACTAGCATACGTATGGAAGATCGTATATATATACATGCTAAATATTAATATAATTCACATATCATTATCAAACCAGAATGAGAGTTTATGAAATAATTAGCAAAATCTATGACAAGAGAGATGATTTTAATTTTGACATTGTTAATTATCCCCACTTGGATGGGGATGTTCCCCGAGCAACTTATTATGGGGTGTATGTGTCTCAACTTATTCGTTTTTCAAGAGCTGGTACTCGAGTTGGGGACTTTAACATTCTTAATCTTTGTATAACTAAAAAGCTACTCCATCAGAGTTACCGTTACCATAAACTTCGTAAAACCTTTTCAAAATGTTATTATCGTAACCCTGATCTTCTTTCCAATTATAAAAGTAATTTAAGGACTCTTCTGCGACAAGGACTATCACAACCTGACTTCTATGGTGATGTGATTTATAAACTTCGTAAGATTCTTTGTCATGATCACTTTCATATTATCTTTGTTAAACTTGTTTATCAAAAGAGGTTATGACCTATCATTTTGCAACGTACTGCATGCTTGCTGGTGGACCCTTTTACAGTTCACCACTATGCTTTCCTCTTTAATTGTACGATGACCGGACAGGCTGTGGACCCTATGATGACGCCTACCTAAAGCCCATTGGGACAGTGGCGTTTGATGTTTGTCTATGATCTTTCTTGTCGTGCCCTTAATGGTTTATTCTCTTGTTGCTCTGGCTTCTACCAAGTCATTGAGTACCTTCATTGTGGCTTTCTAGGCTATTGTTTTTTTGTATCATATTTACACTAGTATATTTGTGTTTTACTTATAATTTATTGCCTATTGATGCTGCCTTGTTGGTTAGAGATTATATTATTGCGGGGATTTCTTTATTTACACTGTCCTGTTTTAATGGAATGACAGTAGGGTAAGTGTGAGTTTTGGTGCACCCTAGAACCGGTTTAAACCCCCAGTGGCCTACTTTGCCACTGACCGTTCCAATGCGGTAGCCGTATTGTCAACCATTTTGTGTTTGTGATGTTATTTGCATTTATTATTACTTTTGCCTTCTTGTTTGTCTGTTTGCGTGTTTGTTTCTGTGTTTTGTGGTTGACTGTCCTCCTTGAATGCTATTTTCCCTGTCCGATCATTTTTCCTGTCCGATCTTTTTATATTTCTTGATGAAACTTTTTATATTTCTTGATGAAACTGTTTAATTATCAATATCATTAAAATTCACGGTTATGCATAAACTTGCGGGGGGGGGGGGGGGGGGGGGGGGGGCAGGGGGGGGGGGGGCAATTTACCGCACCCACTGTTGGGTTTTATATGCTTGTCGATTATAGTAATGTCCATAAATTTTCGCCTATTCCATTAAATAATATACGTTTCAAGGGATATAAAACAGCGGTTGTATGTTGGTATTACATTCCGTTAGGTAACATAACTTTCACGAAATTAAGACCATTTGACCATTTTTCTAAAAATAGGTATAAACTGTAGCATTCACAAAACACAGACAGTCAAAAACACGCATTCACAGCAAACAACAATATTATGAAAGTCTGCGTAACCATAAACATACAAGGGTTGGCAATATGTGTACCGCCTTGGAATGTCATTTACAACACGCCCGCTGGAGGTTTAAAGTAGGTTCTAGAGTGCACTAACCCTCACTCCTACCCTATTGTCATTGCAATAAAACCAGACAGTGTAAATAAAGATAATCCCGCCTGGACTGATGTTATATTCTCTAACAAACAAGGCAGCATTAATTGACAATATAAGTACTCTAACAAACAAGGCAGCATTAATAGACAATATAAGTACTCTAACAAACAAGGCAGCATTAAGGCATCATTAATTGACAATATAAGTACTCTAACAAACAAGGCAGCATTAATAGACAATATAAGTACTCTCACAAACAAGGCAGCATTAATAGACAATATAAGTACTCTAACAAACAAGGCAGCATTAATTGACAATATAAGTACTCTAACAAACAAGGCAGCATTAATTGACAATATAAGTACTCTAACAAACAAGGCAGCATTAATTGGCAATATAAGTACTCTAACAAACAAGGCAGCATTAATAGGCAATATAAGTACTCTAACAAACAAGGCAGCATTAATTGACAATATAAGTACTCTAACAAACAAGGCAGCATTAATAGGCAATATAAGTACTCTAACAAACAAGGCAGCATTAATTGACAATATAAGTACTCTAACAAACAAGGCAGCATATTAATTGACAATATAAGTACTCTAACAAACAAGGCAGCATTAATAGACAATATAAGTACTCTAACAAACAAGGCAGCATTAATTGACAATATAAGTACTCAAACAAACAAGGCAGCATTAATTGACAATATAAGTACTCTAACAAACAAGGCAGCATTAATTGACAATATAAGTACTCTAACAAACAAGGCAGCATTAATTGACAATATAAGTACTCAAACAAACAAGGCAGCATTAATAGGCAATATAGGTACTCTAACAAACACGGCATCATTAATTGACAATATAAGTACTCTAACAAACAAGGCAGCATTAATAGACAATATAAGTACTCTCACAAACAAGGCAGCATTAATAGACAATATAAGTACTCTAACAAACAAGGCAGCATTAATTGACAATATAAGTACTCTAACAAACAAGGCAGCATTAATTGACAATATAAGTACTCTAACAAACAAGGCAGCATTAATTGGCAATATAAGTACTCTAACAAACAAGGCAGCATTAATAGGCAATATAAGTACTCTAACAAACAAGGCAGCATTAATTGACAATATAAGTACTCTAACAAACAAGGCAGCATTAATAGGCAATATAAGTACTCTAACAAACAAGGCAGCATTAATTGACAATATAAGTACTCTAACAAACAAGGCAGCATATTAATTGACAATATAAGTACTCTAACAAACAAGGCAGCATTAATAGACAATATAAGTACTCTAACAAACAAGGCAGCATTAATTGACAATATAAGTACTCAAACAAACAAGGCAGCATTAATTGACAATATAAGTACTCTAACAAACAAGGCAGCATTAATTGACAATATAAGTACTCTAACAAACAAGGCAGCATTAATTGACAATATAAGTACTCAAACAAACAAGGCAGCATTAATAGGCAATATAGGTACTCTAACAAACACGGCAGCATTAATTGACAATATAAGTACTCTAACAAACAAGGCAGCATTAATAGACAATATAAGTACTCTAACAAACAAGGCAGCATTAATAGGCAATATAAGTACTCTAACAAACAAGGCAGCATTAAAAGACAATTTAAGTACTCTTACAAACAAGGCAGCATTAATAGACAATATAAGTACTCTAACAAACAAGGCAGCATTAATAGGTAATATAAGTACTCTAACAAACAAGGCAGCATTAAAAGACAATATAAGTACTCTAACAAACAAGGCAGCATTAATAGACAATATAAGTACTCTATAAAACACGGCAGCATTAATTGACAATAAAGGTACTCTAACAAACACGGCAGCATTACTAGACAATATAAGTACTCTAAAAACAAGGCAGCATTAATAGACAATATAAGTACTCAAACAAACAAGGCAACATTAATAGGCAATATAGGTACTCTAACAAACAACTAGTGGTATCTCTAACAAACAAGGCAGCATTAATAGACAATGTAAGTATAACTCAACGAGTTAAATAAAAGATGAACGAACGCATGGTGGCGGACTGTAAATGGGTCAACCACTAAACACGCAGTGCGTTATAAAAACGAAAGGGTCATAACCTCTTTTTTTGAATAAAACTGTCTTACAAGTTTAAGTTTGTATAAAAGTGATCATGACCAAGGACATTACGAAGTTTATAAATCACGTCACCACATAGTCCGCGTTAAGCTGCCCGCATCATTACACTGATAACGCCCTCTGTTTCTATTCTAAAGGTATATTCTAAAATAGGATGCCAGTCTTAGACAGAAATGTTCTACAAATAAAACACGTCTCAGTGCAAGATTACTTAACATGGCTATCTCCTGAAACGGTCGGCAGAAACGAACCATATACGCTGGGATGAAAATTCGTCATATGGGCAATGGGAACGCAAATAATTATGTTGTTATTAATATACCAACACAACTTTCTTCTACTTTTATTTCGCCTCCAGTGTCCTTATGGAATAATCTTCAGTCAATGGTGAATATTGTTTTAATTAAACGAGCAAATCCTTTAACTCTACATGCTTCCTATACCCAAGTGTTCAATGTGTCCAAAATTGGCATAAAGTTTAATATCGCTCAATACAGTACCGAGAAATAGACATAGAAATAGAAATAGAAACGTTGAAAAATTGGTCCAGAATGTTACTCGGCAGTGCCCTTGCCTAAACCGAGTCAATCTGTAAATAACAACTCTAACGGCAGTTGCGTCCTGTATGCCATATTATTCTATACCTAATTTATACATCCAATCGTAGACGCTCTTTCGAGTCATGTGACCGTACAATATATTTCCGTATCGGGACGCACGCGCGTACAAAATATCCCGTATTTTGTTCGTATTGTACGCTTCACAGGTTCCATGTTAAACCTATGATAAAGACCGAAACGCGTGAAAAGGTCCGAATAAAAATCAGAACCGACAGGCTTCTGTCATTACCTAACCATAAATTGTTGTCAAGTAATGAAAACCTATCTATTGCACATATTTTTATTTAATTTTCCTTTATAACAAAAAAAAAACACAAAAAACTAGCATAATATATCATTGTTTGAAACTGACCTTCGGTAGTATTTAATCACTGTTGACAACGGAGAAATGGGCATTCTTTCAAGCAAATAAAGCTTGAGAGTAAGCCATGTCGAACACAATATATAAAATACATAGACCTACATGCAATTGTGCTTTCGATGTTCATAGCGACTTGCTTGAAAGCATGAAACAAACGAAAGTTATATCCGAATTATAAATGATTGGTTAAAATAAAGGTATAGAATAAAAAGGTTACTTAACATGGTTCTGTACAATACGGGATATATTTGGACTCGTACACAGCTGGAAAAAATCATATTGGACTCGCCTAACGGCTCGTCCAATATGACTTTTCCAGCTGTGTACTCGTCCAAATATATCTCCGTATTGTACAGAACCATGTTAAATAACCTATAATTATTGCCCTTCTTTCATCTACTTCTTTCCTACCATTCAGTTCTATTCTATAATATGGCTGCTGGACTTAGATGTCTTTCTAACTCATGTAGCATAATATTGTTCGATTTCAGCTGGTATTTAGCGACAAATCACATATAGGAAACGTATACCATATAAGAAGTTGATTGGGTTACATCCCCAAGTGACGATAATTAACAATGTCAAAATTAATATCATCTCTATTGTCATAGAATTTGCTTTTTACCGCTCAATATTCAATCGAAAAAAGAAGCGAAAGCATCAGAAATATTAGCCTTGGTGAGTTTGAAGTTCTTTGGGATAGATATTATTAACCTTAGTAGAAAATAACATATTTTCAATGTTCAATGTATCACCCATATACCGAGAGGTGTCAATAATGGCTTCGATGGCATTTGGTTGAGTATCAGGTGAACGACTCAACATGAACTCTCTTTCATAGCAATATAAAATCAAATCTTAGACAAGAGGTGAACAGTTTATACCCATTGGGATACCAACAGTCTGTCTAAAAGAGCATAGTTCCATACCTGACGAAAATAGTATGTAATAGGAAATAATCTGAATTCTATTGGACGCGTAACCAGCAGACAGAATCTATATTTGGACAAGGCGAAGCCAGCTCTGGATTCTGTCTGCTGGGTACGAGTCCAGTTGAATTCAGTAGTGTACTCAACACTGTTAAATGACCTCTTTACTTCACACTTCTCCAATCTAACCAAACGTTGCATATTTGAATTTCAACTTGATAGTGTTGTTATTAATTGAACAGAGCAAAAACGATACAGTTTTTCCACATTTATTAACTGAATAAAACGTAATTAGTAAAACACACGTAAAGTATCAAAATTGTACTGTTTCAATTCAGTTTCAATTAAAATAAAATTGTGAGGTAAATCGTGAATGACTCGTTGATTTTTACCGTTAGAGTGACCTTCCCATAGAAAAAAGTATAGAATATGGATTTTTTGGACTCCACATCTAAACCCATACCGCAAATATGGAATATGGATTTTTTGGACTCCACATCTAAACCCATACCGCAAATATGGAATATGGATTTTTTGGACTCCACATCTACTGAATGTAGATTTATTGGACTCTAGATACCAGATGGAGTGTAATATGAAAATAATATATATATGTTGTATTAAAGCAACTGGTTTCAGTACAATAGCGGAAATATGGGATTGTCACATGGGTAAAAAGAGAAATAGTTTGTTTAGATTTATATAGGTGAGAGTGCTTGGCTAGTCCGCATACTGTAATTGTCCAAATTGCCGTTAGTAAAACTTTATTAGGCGAAAGTATTTTGAACACGATCATTAAGCTTGTCATTGATAAGAAAATGTTTAACGATTAAGTTTGTAAATAAATAAATGTTCTTATGCTATGCGTATACATTCACTGAAGCTGCCGTTTAAACATATTTCTTTAACATCGATTGCGACGTCTTGTATCTTATATTAATCACTCTCGATGGCTTCCTGGGTAGAACCAGTAATAAGCAACGTGGATTAATTATCTTGCGCAATGATAAATAGCATGGCCACGGCGAGGTTCAAACGACGCATGACCTCTCGAGCTAGGGTAGTAGGTTACCTCTCTGTGGCGAAGTTTCGGAAGAATTTTGATATCCACTAGGTGAACCGATTAGTTATAAAAATGTAAATAATATTTAATTGATATATATATATATATAAAGATATGTCACGTAGTAGCACGACATGAACACTATTGGTCAGAGTTCCACTGATAAGACAGATAAGACTGAGATTTTGGACACGTGATTATGTAATGATAAGTTGTAACGTACTTATACGCACGTTAGTTATAGCCAACAACTGTACAAGGTACAAGGTACAACGTATGTGTTAGGAAACAGATCGGATATTTCATAAGTATTGTATTTAGTTGTTTTACTTGTTACTGTAGGTACAACGCATGTGTTAAGGAAATAGTTCGGATATGTCTTATATATGTAATATTTATAGCATAATAAATCGCATACTAGAAAAATATGCTTTAATGTTTTATACCAGAGTCATTTATCCAGCTACGCATGTGCAAGAAGTTTTAGGGCGTTGCAGTTTTCAGTAAAAACAACAGCTTGATCCAATGAAGAAATAGCATTATCATGCTGCATGAGCATGACCCATATTTTGACTATTGCAGCCAATCGTCTGTTTATATTATTGGGCAACTCCAATGTCAAGGAGTGTTGTTTTGATAATGGGTAGTCGTGTTTTACATATTTGGTTGACAGGTTGTGTGTAAACATTACAATCACGCGCGTGTAAAATTTATTATACCACAATAACCTAAATACACACTATGCATCGTGTAATACCCGAGGATATACACAGCATATGTTAGTTATTGTGGTACAAATACAATAGAGCTTACGCTCGTGCATTATCTCCCCGTACACGTGCAAAACTCATGCTCTATTATATACGTAGACCATGGTATAACTGCCGAATCTGTCATTTATAGCATGGCTGGAATATACCGACATTTATAGAACGGTTTAGGTACAGACCTTCAGGTTTATGAAAATTATATCTTATGTTTTACCATAGCTCTAATGGTTTTCCTTTGTTCTTGCTTAAGATATAATTTTCATAAACCTGAAGGTCTGAGCCTAAACCGTGCTATAAATGCCGGTATATTTCAGCCGTGCTATAAATGACAGATTCGGCAGTTAAACCATGGTCTACGTATAGGATAGAGCATGAGTTTTGCACGTGTACGGGGAGATAATGCACGAGCGTTAGCGAGTGCATTATCGTCCGTACACGTGCGAGACTCATGCTCTATTGTATTTGTACCACAATAACTAACATATGCTGTTTATATCCTCGGGTATTACACAATGCATAGTGTGTATTTAGGCTATTTTGGTACAAGTCGCATATACTCGAAAATTTATGCTATATATATTACGTATTTAGTTAACTATACAAAGTACAACGCATGTGTTAGAAAATATTCAGATATGCTATATAGATTAGACATGTATTTATTTTTTATATATATACAGGTAGATAGTGCCACTCAATCAGCGCACGTGCAAACTTTGTTCATCGAATTCAGTAGAAGATGAAATGCTTTATCATGTGATTTTTATTCGGATCTGACACGTCCGTTACTTTTGAAAGCACACTCATGTAATATTAACTTTGAAACACTTGCAGTTAAGGATCAATTTATATTCCTAATAAATTAAGTTAATTTACAGCGTATTTTAGCCGCTACTTTGCTACAGATGTTTCGTAGAAGAAATAATTTTAATTAACCAGAAACGTCTTTAATTAAAAATGTATTGTACTTAAATTAATGAAATAAAATTGTAATAAATTCCATTAATTATAACTTACTTTTATCTTAATTAGTATTGATATGGAGTAAACATATTCATAAGCACAGTAGTTAGCATTATGTACTATTATTTTACAAATCAAATGCATTGCTCACATAAAGATGGTATTATTTGATTCATTGTATTCATTCGTTTATCGATCTTTATTTATTGATTTATGTTTAATCATACTTTTATTGTTTTATTTGTTTATGCTGTTTAACAATAGGGATTGTGTTGTTGTTGTTGTTGTTGATGTCTCTTTTGTTTAGATTATGACATGATTAACCTAAACTAGAATTGTCATTCAAACATTTTAAAGGTCTCTTAAAATGTTCTTAGGGAATTGTATCAATTAATATATTCACTTTGTTTAATATATATGTAATCAAATTAAGGTGTCTCATAGGTCGAATTCGGCCGGATTTCTTAAATGTACGTTGTTTATTTACACTGTCCTGTTTTAATGGGATGACCGTAGGGTAAGTGTGAGGTTTGGTGGACCCTAGAACCGGTTTAAACCCCCAGTGGCCTACTTTGCCACTGACCGTTCCAAGGCGGTAGCCCTATTGTCAACCCTTTTGTGTTTGTGATGTCGTTTACTTTTGTTATTACTTTTCCCTTCTTGTTTGTCTGTTTGCATGTTTGTTTCTGTGTTTTGTGATTGACTGTCCTCCTTGAATGCTACTTTCCCTGTCCGATCTTTTTATATTTCTTTGTATTGCATATATTGTATATAAGATATAAGAAATGTGTGTGTGGAGTGCGTGGTCCAGTGGTAGAGCGCCGAACTCCTGATCGAGAGGTCATGGGTTCGTTCCTTCGCCGCGACCACATTATTTATCCTTGAGCAAGATAATTAATCCACATTGCTTAGTACTGGTTCTACCCAGGAAGCCATCGAGAGTGATTAATCTAAGTTGCAATAACTTGTTTCCCAATCGATGTAAAATAAATATGTTTAAACATAAACACAAACATAAATGTGTGTGTGTGTGTGTGTGTGTGTGTGTGTGTGTGTGTGTTTGTGTCTGTCTGTCTGTCTGTCTCTCTCTAATAGTATAATTATTGTATTTTTTAATCTAATATGCTAATATTTTGTTTGTTTTTGTTCAGGTTCTAGGATATTTCTTCTCTATAGTAGAGAAAAATCATACATTAAATAGAACACCTTTCACAAACACTAGACCGGAGTAATACTATTGTTATTTTTCTTGTCATACAGTTCATATTCAGGCCCATGTTTTGTTTTATTTCGTTGTATTTGTAGACAATCATGCAGGCACAGATAATTGCAGTGGCAGTCATCGTGTTTTTGAGTTCATCTTGTCTTGGGTAAGTGTAGGCCTTGTTTTTCCACTGCCGTGAAACCACCTTCCTAGACGTTGGTTTCACGATTATTTTCTAATAATCAAATTCGTCTGACATCCGTCTGTGCGCATGCTTTTTTTTTTTTTTTAAAGACCGATAAACAACATGTTGCATTAAAAAAATGACGTTCGACCGTAAAATGAGACCGCACAAGCTATACTTGTTTCCTTGTTTCTATTTAAATGTATCTATCTATTATGGATTGAACTAACTTTTAATAACACTGATATCGACTACTGTGTAACAACAAAAATATCCAAGGGTGTCGTCTCTAAGGATTGGTCATCGCTTCGTACAATACGGTCCCTCAGTGTGGAGTTTTCGAAAATTAGTTGCTTTCGTTTCTTTTTTAGTGTTGATCTTCGGCCATATAATGAAACCGCCTACGGAATGTTTCTTGCTAATGATTTTAACATGGATGGTCAGATTACATGTGTGGAGCTAGAACAAAGCTTTGACAAATATGATGCCAATGGTAAGAAGCAACAACTTAAATACAATTTCTCTTGGTGAGCTTGTCAAGGCTCAATCTCATGCGCGTCATAACATTGTTGCCAAAGTTACACAATATGTATATGTGTCGATGCAGCGTCTAAGATGGGCTTCTTTCATTATATTTGACTGTTCGATGCTAAACGTACATCCATTCAGCCTGGCGTCCGCAATATTCTATAGATTAGACCTGAATCCGGCGTACTAAATAAACTCTTAACTGGCCGAGCATCCGGGGTACTAAAATGGATGCAAATTCAACCACCAGAGTACATTATTGTATTAGAGTATTCTGTACATATGCGACTGGCGTACTGGCGGAACATGGAACAAGATTGTCGAATGAATAGTTAAAGGTGTAAGGCGTACACATGGTTTAGATAGTGTCATAGTATATGTATATTATATATCTCGTATATGTATATATAATAAACAAGGTCAGAATCTCACTATACATTTAGATATAAAAATCGAACAGGAAAAGCAGCATTCAAGTCAACCACAAACACACACAGAAACAAAGAACAAATTTAAAGATGAATAAAAGGCCAAATAAGACATCACAAACACAAAAGGGTTGACAATATGGCTACCGCCTTGGAACGGTCAGTGGCAAAAAAAGGCCGCTGGGGGATTAAACCAGGTTCTAGGGTGCATCAATCCTCACACTTCCCCTACTGTCAACCCAATAAAACGGGACAGTGTAAATAAAGAAATCCCCGCCATGAACTATTCTCTAACCAACAAGGCAACATTAATAGGCAATGTAAGTAAAACACAAATATGCTCGTGTATATATAAATAAAAAAAGAAATAGCCTAGAAAGCCACAAAAAAGGTACACTCATTTTTCCGGATTTTGTTTTTTACCGTTTTATTTTTTCGTGCGTGAACTTCTCTCAGCGGTTAGGTCAGATATACGTTATTATGCCCATAGTAAACTTTTTTTAAAAATACTATTTACATCCCATTTTAACAAGCATCAAATTCATATTTGCATAACTCAGAATTTGATCTACCGATCATTCTTTTTATGCCTCCATGGTTAATATTCCTGATTCCAGGTGACGGTACTGAAACTCGTCACGAGTACACCGAGTTTATATGTGCCACCTCACCTACCCTCTATCAGTTGTCGCACTACTTGTTTGACGAGTACGACTCGAACCACGACCATCATCTCAGGAAGGAAGACTACGATGATTTGTGTGCTAAAATGGATACCGACAGTATGTATTGATTCCGACTTGTTAACCTTTGTTGCATTTCATTGGCTAAATCACATCATGTACTATGGAAGACTTAAATCTGACATCCTTCGGAGGAGATGTAAAGCCGTCGATCCCGGGTGCAGAGAGAGAGAGAGAGAGAGAGAGAGAGAGAGAGAGAGAGAAAGAGAGAGATAAATACCGTGTGCACGTTAAAAAGTTCGCTAAACTTCTGTGTTATTAAATCAGCAATTCACGCCCTAAACCATCCCCGGAAACGGGACTGCTCATCATACTCGAATGAGGATGTAGCCGTATAGATACTTGTAGACAGTTCTAGGGGGCATGAGGGGTGTTGCATCTTTTTAAAGACTCAATAACCGAGTCTGCTACTTTTCTCTCTCGTTTGTTTTCCTCTCGTTTGTTTTCGTTGCTTCCAAAGGTACCCATTTTTACTATTTGTTGACATTCACACTAGCGCTCGTTTATTGCTGTGTGGCGGCTGGACTACGAATCAGTAGTGTTATTATTTTCTGTCCTTTGGGGTATTTCCGCCCAATCATTACGGCTTTAAAATAGAATATCGCTTAAACTAATGCGAGGGACGTGATAGGTGTACTTGTGATATATGGGCTGATCCTATATACTGGAATGTATCATCCAAGCATGTACAAGAAGAGGAATATATTATATAGTTGGAATATGGTAATCCCGGATTCCTATGTACATGTATACTGTTTTTCTCTCTAAGAGATGCTCTAAATGCTTTAATAAGCCGCTAAACGACGATTTCTATAATTTTCTAAATCACATAGACAGAATAAAGTCACGTAAAATCATCAATCATGGTCGTGCAATACGAAGTTACATAAAAACGAATCCTATTTTGGCAGGAAATCCAAATCCAGATATTTTTCGTCACGGCATTACTAGGGTGTGTTGTAACTTCAGTCCATAGGTATACACGGTATCAGTGGTGTGTGTCAGCTTTCCCTAACCTTTCCTAACCTAAGGAATCCTTATCACCTTTAAGGTGCAGATATTGCATACATGGTAATAACATTATGTTTCTTTATTTCAGGCACTGGTGCCGTGGATCCTCAAGAATTTATTGCCTATTGGGAAAAGGTAGCTGATATTTAAATTTATTAAATATTGCTTACTATAAGACTATAAGGTCTGTGTTTTTGTATGACGTGAACCAACAACAGTGCATACGTATAGTCGTTGCGAAACTCAATGGCAGGACGTTTCTCCGTTTCTGCTTTGAATTTATAACATGGAATTGCAATAGATGACTCTTCTACAAAACTTAGCATTTAAACTATTTATGCGGAGATTTGTCTGTACTTAGTTGTGCAAAATTCCAATAAAGACGCCGAGTATTCTGGATCGAGTCTTAATTAAATTGGCCCAACATATAGCCTTTTATTTTTCCCATTCTGTACTTTAGAACAATTCACCCAAAAGAAATTTAAAAGCAAAATGCATGAAGATGTTTTGACGTTAGCGAAAATAAGTATGTAAAACACATAACCGATTGAATATAAACAATATTAACGACTGAAGCCAGAGTAGTTTATACAAACAATACTCCATAAATACAAAGGTAGAAGACTAGTTTTACAAACACTACTCCATAAATACAAAGGTAGAAGACTAGTTTTACAAACACTACTCCATACATATAAAGGTAGCCAGACTAGTTTATACAAACACTACTCCATAAATATAAAGGTAGCCAGACTAGTTTATACAAACACTACTCCATAAATACAAAGGTAGAAGACTAGTTTTACAAACACTACTCCATAAATATAAATGTAGCCAGACTAGTTTATACAAACACTACTTCATAAATACAAAGGTAGAAGACTAGTTTATAAAGGTAAATAAATATATACAAACACTACTCCATAAATATAAAGGTAGCCAGACTAGTTTATACGAACACTACTCCATAAATATAAATGTAGCCAGACTAGTTTATACAAACACTACTCCATAAATACAAAGATAGCCAGACTAGTTTATACAAACACTACTCCATAAATAGCAGTAAAATTTTCATTTCTATTCCCTGTTTTTCATAATTTCCCAATCATGTATTACACAATTATATCAATATCCCGAGTTTCTTGTGTCACATTTCCAATTGTTTGCCTCTCTCCACCCTCCAACTCACACATGCACGCATGCACGTACGCACGTGCGCGTGCGCCCTGTCTCAATCCTTTGTGCATATGTAAACATATTAGGTATATTCAAAACTAATACAATTGTTCTCTTTATATTTTAGGTATTCCCGAAGTATGAGAATGTGGGTACGCATGGTCAGTCCGGGCTGCACGGCCACTCTGCCTGTCACTAGTGCACGTGTTCACGTTTTGGCACATATGTTGTCCTTTGGTCAAGTTAATGCTTGTTTTTCATTTCAAAAATATATGTGTGTCGAATAATACTAATATATTGCCTAAGTGTTGTTTTTACGCACACAGACCTACACGAAATGATGTTTTAAGTCCCGCATTGGGACAGCTTCCCGTATTGGGACAACAATATCAGAGGAAGCTGAAATGAAAGATGAAGTTCCCTTTCCAATGGAGAAAAAACAACGATAACCAATGTTTGAAATGTCCCCACAAATAGAACAAATAATAATAAACAAAACACTTCTTTTTCATTATAAAAGTGGTGCTTTTCTTTCGGCATTCAGTATATATTGTAATACCCACGCCAGGTGAAACATTTCTTTTCGCTGTTTTTGTTCTTTAAGACATATTATTAAGGTGGATTTGTTTAAAATACAATTTGGACTTGGCTAAGCAATAGAAATCAAACCATCTAGTATCATATGTTTAATAATATGTCCATTGATTTAGTATTAAACTGTAACTAAAATTTATAACATAATGCTATGTTTTGTTAACTAAAACGAATTAAAGTGGCCGATTCAAAATAGTAGATAAATAAAATAGTAGATAATGAAATATCCAATATATTACAAGTAGATATACCAGTCGAACAGGAAATTCAGCATTCATCGAACACAGCAAAAAAAAAAACCGCTTTCAAAACAACAACAACAACAACAAACGATTACAACGGTCAGCAGCAAAGGCCGCTGGGGTTTAAACAAGGTTCTAGAGCGTACAAAACCCCACTCTTTTCCTACGCTATCTAAATTAAACGGGAAAGTTTAAATAAATCCCTGTCAGGCTATATTCTTTAACAAAAAATCTAACACCCTAGAACCTGTTGTAAACACCTACTGACCGTTCCAAGGCGGTACCCCCTGTTGTAAACCCCTACTGACCATTCCAAGGCGGCACCTCCTGTTGTAAATCCCCACTGACCGTTCCAAGGCGGTACCCCTGTTGTAAACCCCCACTGACCGTTCCAAGGCGGTACCCCCTGTTGTAAACACCCACTGACCGTTCGAAAGCGGTACGCCCTGCTGTAAACCCCTACTGACCGTTCCAAGGCGATACCCCCTGTTGTAAACCCCACTGACAGTTCCAAGGCGGTACCCCCTGTTGTAAACCCCCACTGACCGTTCCAAGGATGTACCCCCTATTGTAAACCCCCACTGACCGTTCCAAGGCGGTACCCCCTGTTGTCAACCATTACTGACCGTTCCAAGGCGGTACCCCCTGTCAAAAAACCCTACTGACCGTTCCAAGGCGGTACCCCCCTGTTGTCAACCCCTACTGACCGTTCCAAGGCGGTACTCCTGTTGTAAACCCCACTGACCGTTCCAAGGCGGTACGCCCTGTTGTCAACCCCTACTGACCGTTCCAATGCGGTACCCCCTGTTGTAAACCCCCACTGACCGTTCCAAGGCGTACCCCTGTTAAAAAACCCTACTGACCGTTCCAAGGCGGTAATTCCCTACTGTAAACCACTACTGACCGTTCCCAGACGGCACCCCCTGTTGTCAACCCCTACTGACCGTTCCAAGGCGGTACGCCCTGTTGTAAACCCCCACTGACCGTTCCAAGGCGGTACCCCTGTTAAAAAACCCTACTGACCGTTCCAAGGCGGTACCCCCTGCTGTAAACCCCTACTGACCGTTCCCAGACGGCACCCCCTGTTGTCAACCCCTACTGACCGTTCCAAGGCGGTACCCACTGCTGTAAACCCCAAATGACCGTTCCAAGGCGGTACCCCCTGTTATCAACCCATACTGACCGTTCAAAGGCGATACCCCCTGTTGTCAACCCCTACTGACCGTTCCAAGGCGGTACCCCCTGTTATCAACCCATACTGACCGTTCCAAGGCGGTACCCGCTGTTGTAAACACTTTTATGTTTGTATTGTAGCATATTTTGCTTGTAATGAATTGTTGTTTGTTTTGATTGTAATGAATTGTTGTTTTAAGTTGAATGTGTGTACCCAAGCGTTAAATGAAATTAAAACAAAACAACTCGCCCTCCGAGTTATGTGACCATGTAAGTCATTGTGTCAATACTGAAATAATACCCAATAAACAATTTCGCCCTGCACCTATCCGTTTAATGCATAGGCGCAGTGTTAATGTTTCACAGCGTATTCAGCATATTCTGCCTTTAACAACTTAAATCTACATCACTAGGCAATTATGCGTGTAAAATCTCATTGAATCAGAACAGAGTCTCATGACAACACGAGTAGTTTTTAAATTGTTCTCATAATATTATGAACCTATGCAAACATGTGACCCAAACATGTGACCCAAACATATGCCCCTATGACAGGGGTGTTTATGGAGCTAAGGGCATACACTAAGTACTGAAGCTACAATTAACTGTTAATTTATTAGTGAGTTTTGTTAATTGTTTCCTGATTCTAGAAATCTAGCATAACTGCTGCTTCCCAACCCCGCCACCCCACCCCACCATCCTCCAACCCGATGAGTTGTAAGCTTATATTATAATAATATTATATTTAAAAAGGTACACAAAGATAGCAAAACTATTGATTGTTTTCTATTAACTTTTAAGGGCCAGTTCATTCTTTGAAGGTCCCGTAGATTTGAAAAAGTAAATTGTATTGTTTATTTAAGTCTCATCAATGGTACAACATGTTAAAATACAGAAAATAAAACACAATTAAATGAACAAATGAAATAAAATTATTGAATTATAACAGATAAATAATATCATTTACATATATACAGCACACTAATTTTAACATATAAAGTTAAATATAAAAAATAAAAAATTAACACATTAAATTGTCAGCAACTGATGTTAATCTTGATTATGTAAGACCTCACGAACGGACATACTACACAATTTGTAAATAAAACATCTAACATTAAATCCTGCCAGAAGAAATGTGCATCCGTGAATTTAGCCTTATAGCTGAAGAAACATTTATCCTCCCAGGATCATGACCAAGGATCAATCATGTCACCATAGAAGTTAGATTGTGGAAATTGCTCGGGGAACGTCCTCATTTAAGTGGGGATAATTAACAATGTCAAATTTGAATTTATCTCCGTTGTCATAGATTTTACTTATTATTTCTTAATTTTCAATCGAGAGGTGTACATCGAAAAAAGAAGGGACAGTATCATAAATATTAGCTTTGTTGAGTTGCAGTTCTTTAATACAGACACAATTAACCATAGTATGAAAGAAAGGGTTTTCAGTGTTCAATATATAATCCAGATACCAAAAGGCTTCGATGAAATCTGCCTGTGTATCTGGTGAATAACGTTCATAGCAATACAAAAAGAAATCTGTGGCAGACAACAGGTGCACTGCACAGTTCGTACTCATTGGCATACCAACACTTGGTCTATAATAGTAGTTCCATAACTAAAGATAACTGTAGTATATCGTAATAGGAATGTAAGTGCATTACACACGTCTTGGCAAGTTCACTTAGGGTAACCGTCTTAATAAAGTCCTATAATATTGTTACTGGCCAATCATGTAGTCTTTTTTCTCTAGAAACGTTTTTTTGAATAAGAGCAATAGGCATGTCTTTGATAAGGCTGTGTTAGTGTAGAAATCATAGTCAACTTGACGCTTTCTTAAAATTTATCTAGAACGTATTCTGCATTCTAATTGACTAAAATAAATTAATCTCAAAGTTTTCATGAACTTTTATCACAACAAAGAAAAAAAAGAAAGAAAAAATCATAAAACCTCTGTTAAAAGGTGGCAGCATTAATGACACATCTACCTACGGGGGCATAGCGTTATACAGTTTCCTTGAACACATGTTTACTTACGTATTGCTACATAACATTATAAACATTTAGAAAAACATACCGGTAGTATTATCTGTCATGAGCAGAGAGTGATATAGGAGTGGCGACCATTTCTTAACTCTCAAAATGCTGACAGACAAAGCATATAACAACTGTTTGTTATGTTGTAATGCTCATAGGAATACCCTTTTCTAAAAAAAATACTTAATAACAATATAGGTTGAAACTTATTGCAAATACTCAAAGCTTTGTATAATGTGTGTTTTTTTTCAGTGAAAATTACGAGGAAATCACATCTGTTTCAGCCCTAAAGCAAGGAGGTTTACATTTTAATACATTATTTTCGTTGTATGTTTATGACCTTAATGCTACGTTTGACACCTCGCGTGATCCGGTTGCTTACTAAGATAGAAAATATTCACGCGTATTATATGCAGACGACCATGTGTTAATGTCTGAAACAGCAAGTGGTTTACAGCTTTATCAAATAGAAAGACAAATATAATGAATGTGTACTGGCAAATATGGAACCTAACGGTGAATCTTGATAAAACCCGAGTATTGAAAGGTTTAAATTTACATATGATACCAAAATGTCAATTTAACTATTGAATATACATTTTAGGCGCTCTGGTATCATTTCTTATGCTGCAAGGCAACTTTGTAATAAGGCTATGCAAGTTATTTTGTATAAGAGAAAGTTTACCTAATTATAAACTATATATAACAACAGCACATATCAATATTGACGTCACACAATATGACGAACATTTCACGAAAATATCGTCTCATTGAACAATAGAAGCACACTCAAATTCAATAGATTTCCGATCTGTTTTCGGACAAAATCATACATATTTGTACGAATGAAATCTATTTTTAGCAATTTTAATCC
Organism: Cyrtodaria siliqua; assembly: GCA_037043455.1. Taxonomy (NCBI): domain Eukaryota; kingdom Metazoa; phylum Mollusca; class Bivalvia; order Adapedonta; family Hiatellidae; genus Cyrtodaria; species Cyrtodaria siliqua. Next base: position 161,609 of record JAWPHD010002988.1, read on the forward strand.
GTGCTATTACTTTGAACTGTTTGATGCTTGTGTTAAAACTATCCTGCTTTTGTGCAGTGATAACATTAACATTAGTATTACAATTATATCGGAGTAAATAATACAGCTGTAATATTGCTGTACGCCCTAACATGCAATATAACTGAATTGGGTTTGAAGGCGCACCAACACATAAAAGTTTATATGGCGCCTAACAGGAATGAACATGCCAGGCTCATCCTCCATGTACCATGTACATGGAGGATGGACCTAGAACCTTCTCACCTGCAGAACTGCAGAGTTGCAGCAAATTCTATTGTAGACACTCCATTTACGCTGGAGGCACGTTTATTGTTTTTCTGATCTGAGCGAGATAGCACCTGAAACAATGCAGGGGTCATGATGAATACCTTTAATGAGCATGAACAAAAAATTATAAAATGATAAAATGAATTGTGGGTGGTGAGGGTCGGGGGGTGGGGGTGGAAGGGGGGTTCTACCCCTCTGCCTAAACCCTCCAACTGGATCTGTAGTGGCCCTATTCTTTTCCCCGGAACCAAACGGGGCCCCCGGAACCACACGCGGCAATAAGGAATATAAAGTAAAACATCAAGATGATCATGTTTATATGAATATAAAACAATAGATGTCTACAAAGCCACAGAGTAAGTATTTAATGACTTGGCAGAAGCCTGAGCAACAAGAGAAGACGGTAAAGGCACGGCTATAGAATTGTCGACCATTGGCTATATATGCATTAACCGCCTGAAGTCTTTGATGTTAATTGTAAAACCAGGTTTTTAAGAAGATTAAAAATGTGTCAACCGAGCTTCGATTTTCTGATATTTAGATTAATCAAACTGCTAACACTTATTTAGTAAATATCATTTAAAAAAACTTTAAGCTAGATTAATGTAAAGAATAATGTATTCCAAGTAATGAGTGGGACTGGACAACAGGCAATGCCTATGTATTCAAGTAATGAGTGGGACTGGACAACAGGCAATGCCTATGTATTCAAGTTATGAGTGGGACTGGACAACAGGCAATGCCTATGTATTCAAGTAATGAGTGGGACTGGACAACAGGCAATGCCTATGTAATCAAGTAATGAGTGGGACTGGACAACAGGCAATGCCTATGTATTCCAAGTAATGAGTGGGATTGGACAACAGGCAATGCATATGTATTCAAGTAATGAGTGGGACTGGACAACAGGCAATGCCTATGTATTCAAGTAATGAGTGGGACTGGACAACAGGCAATGCCTATGTATTCAAGTAATGAGTGGGACTGGACAACAGGCAATGCCTATGTATTCAAGTAATGAGTGGGACTGGACAACAGACAATGCCTATGTATTCAAGTAATGAGTGGGACTGGACAACATGCAATGCCTATGTATTCAAGTAATGAGTGGGACTGGACAACAGGCAATGCCTATGTATTCCAAGTAATGAGTGGGACTGGACAACAGGCAATGCCTATGTATTCAAGTAATGAGTGGGACTGGACAACATGCAATGCCTATGTATTCCAAGTAATGAGTGGGACTGGACAACAGGCAATGCCTATGTATTCCAAGTAATGAGTGGGACTGGACAACAGGCAATGCCTATGTATTCAAGTAATGAGTGGGACTGGACAACAGGCAATGCCTATGTATTCAAGTAATGAGTGAGACTGGACAACAGGCAATGCCTATGTATTCAAGTAATGAGTGGGACTGGACAACAGGCAATGCCTATGTATTCAAGTAATGAGTGGGACTGGACAACAGGCAATGCCTATGTATTCAAGTAATGAGTGGGACTGGACAACAGGCAATGCCTATGTATTCAAGTAATGAGTGGGACTGGACAACAGGCAATGCCTATGTATTCAAGTAATGAGTGGGACTGGACAACAGGCAATGCCTATGTATTCAAGTAATGAGTGGGACTGGACAACATGCAATGCCTATGGAAGACCTCTCCCGTAAGCTAGATACAATTCCTATAGGCGATTTAAAAACCACTTTGTCCAGAAATGTTCCGATTTCTTGATATTAATATTGATATTTCCATTTTGAATTATTTTGTTAAATTATGAATATATAGGACAACAATATATACACCAAGCAATACATTACCGAATATTTTACAATCAAACTCTATTAGTTATGAGTATAGAGTTTTAATAATATTATTTAAACAAACCATATATTGACGTCTATTACCATATAAGTGACTCTTGCCGAAATGAAACACAAGATGACAAAATGGTACAATAAACTCAGTTTAAATTAGTATAACATACATAACGCATAAATCTTATAAACAATAATATTGAATTGAATTGTGGTTTTAAGGCGTACCAACATATGAAAGGTTATATGGCGCCTAACAGGAATGAACATGCCAGGCTCATCCTCCATGTACATCGAGATAAAATATGGAGAACGGGCCTAAAACCTTCCCACCTTGAACTGCAGAGTTGCTGCAAATTCTATTGTAGAAGCTCCATTTACGCTGGAGCCACGTTATAGTTTTTCTGCCACTGCTCTAGGGTTTATGAGCGTGATGGCACCTGAAACACTGCAGGGGTCAGTGGGGTGGTTCTACCCATCTGCCTCCCCCTCTAACGGGATCTGCAGTGACCCTTTGCTTTGCCCCGTAACCAAACGCCCCCCCCCCCCCCCCACCCCCCGGAACCACACGGGACAATAATATAGATTTTTAAAACATTGTGTGAACCACTATTGAAAGTAGTGTTACATTTTCTATTGTTTAGTACTTAAAATCTCAGGTATTTATTAGCGCGTTTATAAATTTGTTTCAATGTTCTAACACAGTTACCCGTTAACTCATGGAGTATTTCGTGAAGAGGAAACAGTAATACACTTGTGAAAATCACATAACTTTATCATGTAACAAATATTTTTACATTAAATATGAAAGTATTTTAAAGTGTAAATCTAAGTATATACATGATCGATACAAATATTTTTCTCCCACAAAACATTTAACATATTAGATATGGTGTTAATCTCCGCAATATCTCATGAAATAATAAACTGAAAATGAACCAGCTCTTTTTGTTTGTTTCCCACTATAACAAATAGAAAACCTGTCACTGCTAACCCAGATGACAAATAGAGAACCTGTCACTGATAACCCAACCCAGATGACAAATAGAGAACCTGTCACTGATAACCCAGATGACAAATAGAGAATCAGTCACTGATTACCCAAATGTCAACTGGAGAACCAGTCATTGATTACCCAAATTGGGACAAAACGATATGGATGCCCAGTCAAAAATGTATTTTAAGTGTTTGTCCGGTTCACGATATTTTCTGTAAAGTTCTAGCTTTAGGTAAAAGTTACATGACCAACTTTGGTGTGTGTTGCATACTGTATTACGTATGACCATTTGCCATAAAATTGACGTAAGTAGTTCCGATGTTCAATTCTTTCCCCTTGTACCCCGGTGGTCGTTCCAGGCGACTAAGGAGCACTGGTATGTCGATGGTGAGTTGTCCGAATGTTAGCCTCTGTTCAACGTCCCAGGTCCAGCAACGTAGCATGATGCTGTACCTGTAATGGATATAATACATATTCAATAAAAAGGTTATATTCAAAGATAAGCATTCACAATGTTCAATAGACGCTTGCTTTTTTGCTTTTTCTTGTTCTTCTTATACTATACTCAACAAAAATGAGATATAGTGTCCTATAGAAACCACAGCGTCCGAACTGTACTGCAAACAAGGACTTGATAATACAATGAAAGAGACAAAAACAACAGAAACGGTGGTGGTGAAGACAGGGTTACCGTCTTGGAATGGTCAGTAGGCAATAAGGCCAACTGGTTAGCTTGAATCGATTTTATATGCGCACAATCCTCGCTATTATCCTGACTTCAGCTCCAAGATAGACAAGACAATGTAAACAAAACTACATCCCATCAAAAGGAATTCTCTAACAATAAAGTCCACATCCAGAGAAACTAACTAAAGAAACGCATACAGGATAATAAACATCTAAGGATGTATCCAAAATCGTACTGAACAACCATAGTAGTTGCAGCTAAAGAGAAAAACAATCCAGGGTACGACCAAAAACCCGAGGGACGAAAGCTCATGCACCCACCTCCCTTAGTTGGGGTTTCAGTAGGTACAATCATAGAGTCCCAAGAGGTAGTCCAGTCATCGCGCAAGTGAAAAGTGAAGCGTAATGACTGACTGTAGAGGGGTGAATCACTAAACATGCAGTGCGCTGTAAAACCAAAGGGTTATATCCTTTTCTGACGAACTTCCTGATTAAATTTATAACCAACACGTTCGATTAAAATGAATTAATTACAATCTGGAAGGCGAAAATAACGTTTCCATTTAATGGCCAAGTTTAGAACCCAACATTTCAATTTCCATTGAAAATGATTTCAATTTTCATTGAAAATGAACAAAACGAATTCCATAGGATTTACACTATACAATTCATTGTGTTGAGTTTTCGTTAAAAAAAACAAATCCCTCAGTTCTGCAGATTATGACATGCTAACATTGCTTCACAATATTTTGCATTACGTAATTAATTAATTGATCTTCAAATCAACAAAAATAATAAAAACTAAGTACATTTGTAGTATATTTTTATCAGCCTATAATACCCAATATTCATATTGAAAACAGAAGAGAAATCGGACGTGATACGTTATAAGTTGAGTGTAGTATATATGCTTCCAGTACTTAGAGAACTTCACAGACACAGTTGTAAATCGCCATCGCCTCCTTCCGGTAGTTTAGAAATACGCTATACTTAATAAAACAAACTGGTAGGAAAGTTAAGGTTTGAGTTGTTATTTAAACCGTTTCGTGTGCCCATCATCCGATAATAGTTTACAAGAAAACTACGGTTCTCTAAGTTGTGGAGTGGTGAACCGATAGTCATACGTGTATTTGTAATGTATAATTTGTTCTCAAAATATATTTTAGATCTATTGCATTGATTTTCTGGTTCAATCCTGGCAGCAAGCCACTTTTAGACTGGCAATTGATTGTTTTAACAAAGAAAGTAATAATACTAGTAATTATTTCAATCGTGAAAACTCGGCCAATTCCGTAATTCTTCGTTAATTTCAATCATTTTAAAAATGGAATGATAAAGGCAAAATATGCGAGAAGTACAAGTGCTTACGATACTTACATTTCATCCGGACAGTGCCTTGGCTGTTCGAGGCGTCTGTCTTCCTTAAGATATCGGAGGATCTCCCAGTTATCTACTGTAGGGTATGGGTTAATGCCCCTTGTCAGAAGTTCCCACAAAACCACACCATATGACCACTGAAATATATCAGTCACAGTTACCTATTAATGGCTGAACGTTCCAGTAAAGCTACATTTCTTCATCCATCATATTATGTCATGCTTTCCAATGTTATAATAAACGTATCAGTAATACATTATTTTACATTCTTTTATAGCATAGATGTATATGACCGTTTATAAATGTGTGCGTGTGCGTGAGTGTGTGCGTGTGAGCCCAATGATCTACTGAATAGAATAGTACAGTAATACTTGATGCAACGCTGTATGCACGTGAAATGATATCCCGTCCCCGCCACATTGTAGTGACACCGGGTTGACGTCCTAGAACAACTCCTTGTATGCTGAGAGTCAAGCAAGGGAGCTACTTGTATAACACTACCCCGGGTAACACTACGCCTTTTATTATTGGCCCTGGGCACAGGTCGAAGGTCAGACACGTGAACATCATCAAATCATGTCACCGTAGGTATCAATTCAAAGGTCTCTCAACGGACTTTTAGTTAAACTGGTTTTTAACCCATCCACCACCCTGTAACCACAGAATAGAAAAAAGACGGTATCTGCTATGGCGCGCCGTCGATTTGTCTAGTTACCGTGGTAAAAACTTGCAATTCGTTTTAAAGGGTCACAGGCAAATGCTAGTTTTCGAAAACTGGCGGAGTTCCGTTAGTTTTGATATATTACTTGCATTTGTTCAATCATAAATATTAATTATAATAATAGGATAAAGAAAATAGTTTTTGCATATTACTAACTGTGGATGAAAAAATGAAAAATGAAAACTCAAAATTGTATTTAATTCTATGCAAGCAGGTTTAGTCAAAATGATACTGGATTAATAAATTGTATTTCGAGATTGCCGTGTTCCTTTAATATAATTATTCGTAACATATCTTCCGTATGTTTAATACTTCTTAGTCATTCAACTTCATCGAAACTGTGCTACTTTCAAAACGTATGAATGCAGCCATGTATACTGTGATTGTTTTTAAAGAACAATCAGATCGATCACCACCGGAAGTGACATCACAGGAAGTGACTCAGCAATTTATCAAGGCCGAAGAGTTCTGTTTGCGCAATATGGTTAAATAAACATAATAGGTAAAAAAAAAAAAAAAAAAAGACATGCAAGCAAACATCGGATGTTTAAAACAAAGATTGTGAATACCTGATTATTAAACAAGCATTCGCGGAATCGTGTCTCGCATGGCACGGACCGGACTTTTGCAGAGTTATGGAACGTGCGTGTCTAAGTGGCCTTGATAATAATGAAAACATTTGCAAAGTTTGAATGAAATTGAAAAAGCAATGTTAAAGATATTAGAACGTGAAACACTTTAACGTAAAACATTAACGTAGATCTGTGCTGACAACGCCGCAGCCATCGAGTCGTCACGGCGAGACATCAATCTGAAGAGAGATCAGTCTGAAGAGAGATCCATCCTTCTTTTTAATGACTGTAACGTAGATCTATTAGACTTAGATAAACAACTATCAGAGTCACATTGATGAAACTCTAACACGCGATAAACGTGTTTTTTAATAATCATAATTATATTGTACCACATCCGACTTAGTGCTGTACATGCCGAATTCCAAGCTTTCGGGGCTCATCCACTTCACCGGCAGTTTTGTGGTCTTGTCACACGAACTGTAGTATTCTTTCTCGTACACGTCACGTGACAAACCAAAGTCTGCAACTTTCACTGTAAGGTCATCGTCAATCCTGAAATAAGGAAATAAATCGATTTATCATATACTTCCCTATAAATACGTTGTTTCTGAATATACGATACGACATAGACCGAGCTAGTCATATCAATCAGCATTTTAGTTGACGGGTAATAAAGCTTTATCACACGCGTGAAATAAAGGGTAAGAAAATGTCATAACACGGAAATAACCGAATGTTCTTTATGACTCTTTCAGCGGAGTGATACGGAAATTACCGATTAGTTACGATTGTATACGAGCTGTCACACATCTGCATTCCATCCTGTTTTCGGCTAAATGTGTACGTTTGATCATAACTCAACGGAAACGGCTCGACTAGTAATGCTAAGAAGATGAAATAAAAGAGATGATAGATAGATAGAAGTAAAATAAAGAAATCAGTAAGGCGTAATACACGGACCATAAACAGAGTTTAACAAATTTATAATAAACTCAATGATATAGAACCATCCGTGGACGAAACAACCACGTGTGACCATTCATTTTCTGAATTAGACAATTTCAAATTCAATGGCATTCATTATAAATCAAATTTCGGAAAAGAAATGTGGTGAAGAACTACACTTACGCGACAGACGTGTGGATTACATCTATTAATAATATTATTGTTTTCTCCCTGGAAATCAGCGTATTAAGTTAGCTGAAGTTGACAGTTTAACAAAGTCATTGCTGAAGTATATGATAAATAGAATAGAAGATGTGTATTGTCATATCACACCCTATAGCAGGCCCTCGACCCATATCAGCCCTCGAGCTAAAGCTCTCGGGCTGATATGGTGTCTCAGGCCTGATATAGGGTGTGATATGAAAATACCCATTTATTATTCTCTATATAACCAATGTCGCTATAACTGATGGATGTTCTCCGAATAAAGGGCCATAACTGAGTGTCAGAGCATCGAAAATGAAAACCGTGACAATATGCGGAAAAAGCTTCCATAGTGACGCATTGCTGCATGTTTAGTCCAAATCCACTGAAAACTGCAGGAGAATTTGAGTGGACAAACGTGTCAGTCTTCTAAGTAAAGTATAACCGCATTTTGCAAGTATTTAAAGGACCATAACTCTGTGGCAGCGCACTGAAAAATAAAATCCTGTCAATAAGCGCAAGTACAATTCCTAATGATGTTGGAGGAGTGAAACTGCTTTTCACTTGAAAATCTTCAAAGTCCTGAAGCTTCGCCAAAATCATTCAACCAAAATGTCCTGATAATATTCAATACTACACATCATACTGATACGTTCTACCAAGTTTAATGAAAATCAGAAGAAAAATATAAGAGAAGCTGAGCGGAAACGCTTTACACTTGAACATCTTTAGACTCCTGTAACTCCTCCAAAAATGATTCAACAGAACGTCCTGACAATAATAAGCGCTACTAGACTTCGTACTGATACATATGAACGTCGGATGAAAGAGTTGAGCGGACAAGAAAGCGGGACGTAAGGACGGACGGAAAAGGCATCAATTATATGCTTCCCCGAAACTTTCGGTGAGCATAATTAAACAAGACATGTCACTATTTGAACTGTGGTAGCAAGTTGCATTGTTTTTATACTTATGTATACAAGTGCATACATAAAGCGTCTAACATGAGTGTTAGTTTCATATGAAACAGATATGAAACGTGTTGAATATTTTTTAAAAGCATTAAATATTCCATCTTTCCATTCTTATATGCATTTTTTGATGCAAGACATAAAGTGATAACGAGTTTTCTAAGACTGCTAATTGGCATTTAGCACGTTGCGAAGATGTCCGTCATCAAAACCCACTCTGTGCACTCACATGAAGGCTGTAGACGAATGCGGCGTACATGTATGTATTAGTCAATTGTCCACAAGAAATACGTCTTTAACGAAAACGGAAACTTAGCAACATCATATAATATAGATTATTTTTATTTCTTGTATTTTTTTCAAACCAGATGATTCATTTCAGTGACTTTAATGCATAATATAGTTCATGATTGAAGATGGAACACAACGCTACACGACGCAGTTGAAAACAATCACGATTAGATGGAATACGGTCTTGCAAATGGAAAAGTTGGTAAGGATTGCTTTTGACTATTTGTTTTAAATGTTTTAAACATTCTGCTTGATCCAGTGTATGCCAGATTATAACATCATTAACATTAGCATTTATAACAAAAACTATTTTTCGAATAAAAGGCATGCCTATAAGTTGAACAGTTGTTTTAGAATGTATAGATTTGTGCTATGAAGAAAGTGTGTCGTCATCCTATGATTCTACTAACAATATATTGATTATATATCGGTTTTCAGGTTAAAAGGTCAAGACGATCGACCATTTATTGTGGCGATGACAATTAATTAATCTATAAAGACGTTTCAAAAATATTCAACATGAATCGTTCTAGACGTGGAAGTGTTTCGAACTTCGGCGGCAGTTTGGCCGGCAGTTTTGTAGACTTGTTCAGGTCATCGCGTGCCTTCTCAAGTTCGTTAGAATTAGAATTGGGCTCACACCCAAGCATCGACCGTAACTATTTACCGGCATCACATTCGACGCTTTCGTTAGCATCTACTAAGCATCAACGTAACTTGTATCAGCTATCACACCCGCATCGACGTTCTTCGTTTACGACTCCAGAATCGATACCCGAGTTTATAATACCTTCCCGAACAACGCCAGATAGAAGTCCACGCATGTCTGCTTCTGCTGAATTGATGGCCAATTTGCGAGATCAAAATATGAAGTATTATTATTCGGTGATAAAGAAGGAAATTGAAGATGACTCTTCAGAGAACGAGTTTCATTTAAAGCCGACATTAGGGCGATATGCCGTTGAGGTGGCTTTTGATGATATTTATCCCACCGTAAGTCCGTATCTGTCAGACAACGATAGTGTATCAAGCTTACTCGAAGACATCGAGCTGCCGTGAAGGTTTTACAGGAAGGACAGCGGGACGGATTTTTCAGTGACGTATATAGTGGGGGTGGGTGTACAATTTTAATGAACGAAATAAAAGCTATTTGTTTATATCGGCTAAGTGTATGCCTTGTGACGGTAAAATTTGGCTAAGTGTATGCCTTGTGACGGTAACATTTGGCTAAGTGTATGCTTGTGACAGTAACATTTCATTTTGATCATGAAATCAAATCATGATTTATGCTGAGTTCATCATCTCGATAACCGTAAATTTCGCGTTTGAGATTTACAACGACCCACGAAGGATAACCGTTGAGATACTTTTGCAAGTAAAAGTGTGTTTTCACATTGTTTCCGGTAAAAAAAAATACGACATTGCTTTAAGGTGTTATTAAATTGACCCTATTGTACCATGATGAGATTAGTTAAAACATTGGACTTTAATATAAAATATATACGAAACAAATACATACATACAGTTTCTGGCCGCCAGGTCTCGATGTACGAACTTTAGTTGTGAAAGGTAGTGCATACCATTGGCAATGTCCACCCCGAACATCACAAGGTCCTTAACTGTGGGGACCTTAAACACGAAAAACTTATGTAACATTCTTATTACATACAGTGTCTGGCGAACCTTTAGACAATAGTTCCTACCATTGGCAATGTCCACCCCGAACATCACAAGGTCCCTAACTATGGGTACACACAAGGTCCCTAACTATGGGTACCTTAAACACGAAAAACTTATGTAACATTCTTATTACATACAGTGACTGGCGAACCTTTAGACAATAGTTCCTATTATATGTACTAGTAAATGACAATACAATTATATGTACTAGTAAATTACAAACCACGTTAATTACATGACAATTATATGTACTAGTGAATTACAAGACAATTATATGTGCTCGTGATTTACAATACAATCATATGTACTAATGAATTACAATACAATTATATGTACCAGTTAATTACAATATAATAATGTGTACCAGTAAATTACTATCTACCAGTAAATTACAATACAAGTATGTGCACTTGTAAATTACAATACAATTATATGTACTAGTGAATTACAAGACAATTACATGTACTAGTGAATTATAATACAATTATATGTACTAGTGAATTACAAAAGCATATTTTGTAAAAACGGACCCCTCTTTTCACGTGCTACTCTTGTTTAACTGTCTGATGTCTAGTTACTGAAGACTGTCAGTAATAAAGAGGTTCAAAAGCTCCCTAGGGTTTGTGTGTATTGTTATATGTGTCTTGCCGATTTAAATTAAGTTTTCTTGCATACCGGATAAGGCTACCCATGTTTTACATGGGGGATGGATATAAAAAATCGTTCATGGGTATCCGGTGAAGATAGGGAATTCCAACCCGAGGTATAAGTGTTTTTATCAGAACCGAGGCTCTGCCGAGGTTCAGATTAAAACACTTATAAAGAGTGTTGGAATTACCTATCCAAACCGAATACCCATGATAGATTCTTTTCCTTGTATATCAGAGACATGTTGTGCGTAGACGCTGCCAGCTACTAACGTTTTGCATGTTTTCCTGCATACCGGATGTTGGCGAGCGTGAATTTGATCTTATAAAAACATTTATACCTTGGGTTGGAATTCCATATCTTCTCCGGATACCCTTGAAAGATTCTTATAATCTTTACGGGTAAAGAAGTCACGCGCGCACCAACATCCGGTATGCAGGAAAACATGCAAAACGTTAGTAGCTGGCGGCATCAACGCACAATATGTCTCTGATATGCAAGAAAAAGAAACTATCATGAGTATTTGATTCAGATAGGGAATTTCAACCCTCGGTATAAGTGTTTTAATTGGAACCTCGGCGGAGCCTCGGTTCCGATAAAAACTCTTATACCTCGGGTTGGATTTCCATATCTTCACCGGATACCCATGCAAGATTCCTATATAGAGGATCTGACTTGAGTTGTCATTTCATACAAAATTTTATTAAACGAGTTCAGGACGAGTTTAATAAAATTTTGTATGAAATGACGAGTGTCAGATACATTTTATCACATGAATTTTAAAATTTTGAATTTTGAAATTTTTGAATTTGAATTTTGAAATATTGATTTTTGAAATTTTGAATTTTGAATTTTGAAATGTTGAAATTTTGAATTTTGAATTTTAAAATTTAGAATTTTGAATTTCGAATTTTGGAATTTTGAATTTTGAATATTCATGGAAATTGAATTTTTCATACTTATTTTTCACAGATCAATATACAAAATCGCGTTTATCGGCCAAGTGTCCGCCATGATTGTTTGTAAATACGCGGAGTGATATATAGGACGAGTGATTCGGTCGCCTTGTATTACACATGGTTAATATTATACAATTATGGACTTTTCAGCTGTTATACATGATGTGATATGCACCAAAAAAATCATTATTGACCGAGGCGATAGCCGAGGTCAATAATGATTTTTTGGTACATATCAACATCATGTATAACAGCTGAAAAGTCCATAACTGTTTTATTATATAACCCTCAATTTATCATATTGTTGAAAACAGGTCAATATCAGAAAAAAACTGAAAACTGGTCAATATCAGAAAACTGGTCAATATCAGAAAAAAACAGGTCAATATCGCTAGATATTTTTTCTAAAAAATTACTTTTTAGCCAATGAAAACGCGTCTATTTATAGGTTATATAATAAAAGGAAATACGTAATGGGTATATTATACGGAATACAAGCAGTTTCATGTGATAAAATCTTATATTGTCTTACGCACTGGATAGAACATTCTAGTTCCCCGATACGATAGACAGCACTCTTGTAGAGACAACGACGGAGATGATGATGATAATGATGAATATGGTGATGATGCTGTTGATGGTGGCGGTGATGATAATGATAATTATTATGATGCTGCGGATGATGTTGCTGAAGAAGATGCTGCTGCTGCTGCTGCTGCTGCTGCTGCTGATGATGATGCTGAATATGATGATGATGATGATGATGATGATGATGATGATGATGATGATGATGATGATGATGATGATGATGATGATGATGATGATGATGATGATGATGACGTTACTCACATTATTTGCGTCCCTGAGGTATGATAAAAGATCACCTCTTCTCATGTATGGCAGAATGACTAAAGGTAGGTTTTTCAATCCCAAACATATGCCGACGAGTTCCATCACATTACGATGGCGGAAATCCTTCATTATAAGGGCTTCCTTTAAAAACATCTGTACGTCTAGGTCCTTCGGGTTGCTCCCTTATCCGGATAAAAACGATATATAAAACATCACATGTATGTGGTATTTGCAATGCCATGCAATAACGGAATAACATCGAACAGTGGACTTCTTACTTGCATTGTAACAGTACCGTTTCTTGAAAATTCAGCCATGGATTCATTTGAGGGGGAAAGTGGAGTGAACGTTTTGTTTTGTTGTTGTTGTTTTGTGTTTTGGTGTGTGTGTGTGTGTGGGTGGGGTGGGGGAGGCGGGGGGGGGGGGGGGGGGTTAGTGTTGGTGGGGTTGGACAACCAAATTTAAAATGTTACCGGTCAACTTTAGTGATTGTTATGGAGTTTTCTCGAATTATGGGAAAGTCAGTCAGCATGTTGAAGCATGCCATGTCCCCTTTCCTTTGCAATAATAGGTCTACTACTAGTCTAAACATATTTGTACATGGTTTAGTGTTCGGTAAGGTTTTGTATTTCTTTTAAATAAATGTTTATATGTGAATAAACTGTATCGGTATATAACAGTTATAGAATATGTAACACTCATTATATCATGGACAATTTCAAGATTTCAGCCGATATATTCACGACGTTGACAATTTCAAGATATCAGCCGATATATTCACAACGTGGACAATTTCAAGAGTTCACGACGTGGACAATTTCAAGATTTGAGCCGATATATTCACGACATGGAATAGTTCAAGACTTCAACTGATATAAATCCACGACATGGAATATTGCAAAGTGTCAGCCGATTAATAATTCTAACTTTAAACATGTTTGCAAATAATTAAAATGAAGTAAAGTTGGACTTTTCAAAGTTTCCTTCATTATTCTTCCATATGTTGCAATAGTAACAACAATTAGTAATATGCTTTGATCTTTTCAAATAATGATTTGAAAATATGCTACTGTTGGGGGAAAAAAACACTAGCGGAACGCTGCGTCTTTTTAATAACAAATCAAGATTGTTTGTGTCTCTTTAAAGTGGAGTGTTTAAAAATAAACTGTTATATATCAAAACTTAGGCAAACAGTGCAAAATATGACAAACAATTTGATGAGAAATGGACAATAGATACAAGTGATTTATAATCTGTAGTGGGAACCAGTGATAGGTTACTATTTATCTGTCAAAGAGCAAGTGGTTCTCGTACTTACTATGTAGAGTCTTCGCTGCAACCAATGTTTCCTGTTTCTCATCCGGAAGTCGTTTATAACCCTTATAAACACATCCAAAATGACCTGCGGGTGTAACCAATGGCAATTATTCAAGTGAGACAATGTCCGATTCTACTTACTTGTTGTTAACCAATTAAGTTACTGATACTAATTAAGCAAAGTGGATGATTAAACAATTAACACGAAATGCATGTGCATTGGTAAACTATATGCGAATTTCACCACAATACTATTTACATTGGTTAAACACTGGGCATGCTGAGCAAAGTCCTGTTTTATGAAACAGCCTACGACCATTTTAATTAATGTAGCTGTCCCGCTAACAACTGCCAAATTTCACAACATATGTACACCGTTTCTAAACCTACTGATGAGGTATATAGTCTATATAACACATATTTTGAGAATCAGGTAGACCTTATAATAAGGTTCACAATATGTCGAGTCATCGCACAACCAAAAAAGAAAGCATAGCGGCGAACTGTAAATGGGTCAACCAATAACATGCTGTGCGTTACAAAACGACAGGGTCAAAATCGCTTTTCATAAATTTTCTGACAAGTTGATTTAAGAAAGATTGTATGAAAGTGATAATGACCAAGGATCTTACGAAGTTTGTAAATTACGTCACCACAGAAGTCAGACTGTGATCGCCCTTGTCGCGGAAGAGTTCTTAAAAAATATTTTTATATTTTAAAAGTAGATCAGGGTTTAGATAATAAAATGTCTCTTTTTTATTTTATGGTGACGGTAGCCCTGATGGAGTAGTTTATTAGTTATGCGAAGGTTACGAATATTTAAATCCTCAACTGACTACAAGCTGTAGAAAACAAATAAGTTGGGAAAAAACTGTAAGAAGTTGCTCGAGAAATTTGCTCCTCGTCATAAATTTTGCTTAATGTTTCTCCATTTTAAATAGAGAGATGTAAATCGAGAAGAGAAGCGAAGTATCAGAAATATTAGCTATGTTGAGTTTAGGATATACATTATTAACCATAGTAAAAGAGTTGTTAATGTGTTGAACATGCCATTCATATACCGATAGGTGTTATTAAAGACTTCCGACAGCTGCTTGAGACTCAACATGAAATATCTTGCATGGCAAAACAAAAACAAATCTGCGGCAACAGATGCATCGTCCGTACCTGTAGAGATACCAACACTTTGTCGTTAACCGGTATTTCCATACCTGACTGAAATATTATCATTCTATGAAAATAAGTGCTTCACAAACTTCTTGGAAAGTTCATACAGTGTATTTGTCCAAAGTGTCTTTAGTAAAATCCGCTAAAATATCTGTACGAGCCATAAATGTAGTTGTTCCCTCTTGCAAATGTTTTTTTTAAATAAGAACAATAAGCTTGTCTTTGATAAGATTGTGTGGTGAGTGTGTATGTGTTGTGTAAAAGCCATACGTACTAAAAGGCGAAATGACGATGGCACGAAATGGATTCCATAACTTTGCGCTTATTGCAATTGTTATCAAGGACGTCTCTTGAATTGTGAGTTGACCAAAATACATTAGTTTCAGATTAGCACATTATTGTTTGACGTGATCTTTAACAGTTATAAGGAAAGAAGTTGACACGTTTGTAAAAGTATGTTGTGGTGCAGGCACTAGACTTAGAAATAAAACAGGCTTTATAAGGCTATGTGTGTAATGTAGAAATTTGGAATATTGTTTTGCTTTTCGTCTACCCCAGCCTTGATAGCGATGCACTGAGATACATGTGTGGAAGCCACGACATCCTCAGTAGATTGAAATCGAGTATAAATTAGCGCTCCCGAGTTCAAAACATACAACACTGACGCAATGTAAGCGTCAAACGATAATTACATCATTAGCGGCTTTATCCGCAAGATCTAAAACACAGATATGCTGTACAAACCACTGTATACATGGCGCATTCCCGATGTCATGCTTTATTCTATGTTAAGGTCACAAGCTATTTTGTTTCGGAGTTGTTTTGTTTTTAATATTTATTAGTATAATCAATAACACGATTATCTCGAAAATGTCTTGGTATGTCAATAAATAAAATATATTTTTAGAAAATGTCTGAAGTGATCAGACTCCTTGTCAATATGGGGTCGAAAAACAGGTTTCGTATAACTTTGAATTATGGAAGCAGTGGTTTACAAATGGATAGTCAAATAACAGCCATACACATAACGGCATAGATAAGATGATACTTACGTGTGTGTATTTATCTGTAGTACATGCATCAGTTGTGAAAAGATCACACCTTAAGTATGTGTGGTAATCATGAAAACTGAAAGAAAGGTGAAATATTTAACGATAGAAAATGCACATAGAATGAGTTCAAGAATTGCATTCCAGCTATACAGTGTAGTTTTTAAGATTATAAAGAAGATAGAAGAGACGGCTACTGATCATATGCAGTGTCAAGAGAAACAAGACACTCGTGTTCTTGCAGTTACATCAAGCTGTAGACACATTCGCTCCGTACTTAGTATTACTCGTAGTCATTTTGTAATGGTCTTATAACACCATTGTGTTCCTCATAGGGTAACTATAAAGCGTTTATATACTGAGGGGAAAAAGATTTGCAAGTTTTTGTTGCAGCCTGGAAATAATACATGTTGGTTGTAAAATCAAGAAACTCTGCTATGGACACAATATTTTATTAAACACACATCAATAACAGTCGAACATCTTAATGACGTGACGAATAAATGAACGTACTTCCCAAAATGTCAGTATATCTTGTGTACAGTATGATTTCATTTAAAAAACTTGCTAAACTTTTTTTCCCTCAGTATATGTTTGCCAGCACTTTCGAAATCGAAATATAACCGAATAGGTTTTCCATGTAGGTTCAATATGGTAGGTCAACTTATTCATTGAAAACAAACTTTGGCGGAATACTATTTTTTATTGTTCAAACTGCACGTGTTGAAGCAGTAAAGGTTTGTACCTATATCGTGTGACCGTTAAAACACATAAAATGCCTTTTCCGGAGTAAGTACTAACCTAAATGCATCCAACAATGTCCAACTTACGTGATGTTTCGTATGTGTATTCTATCAAATAGCCGCCAATATGAGCACAGCTGACATAACATGTTTATAATGATTTTAAGGAGCGCAGTTGCCATTCTGACACTTTCATCCAATCATAAATTGACATTCTTTCAAAATATATGCCCGGACCGTCTCTAGATTTATCTTTTTCATCCGATCAGTTACCCCTAATCAATGGTGGTGTCCGACTAAAACTACGAAAAACGTCAACAAAACAGAGAAAAGGTGTATAGTTTGCGATAATATAGACTGGATTATGGTAATGAATTAATCGATATATGTTTTCGGTTTGTAAAGTGCGTAAGTAACAGGCTTCAGAAGACCTGCTTTTATTAAATGTTATACTGACACAGGAACGCATCTGAATACGTACTTAGTCTCTGATTAAGCAAACTCGAAACTAAACTTAACCTGACTAAAATTGTGATTTTAATCAAATGAATACAAACCCTGGCCTATGACCTCTCCCAAAACAAGACAATTCTTGTCAATAAGGAGATGTTGTCGTTCAAGAGATATGCGCGTCTCCTCGTCAATGACCGGAAGTAGCGGATCAGTTTCCTTCACGTGAGTAGTGTCGTCAGAAGACTTGTTGGAGAACGTCTGCTCGTGATAAGCTAAATATAAAATTAAGAATATATGTAGTTGTTGGTGTTGTTGTAGTAGTTTTTACATGTAAGTATGTTGACGCGTTATGTATTCACTGACCGGGTGAATGTATCTCTTGTATTTCAATGCTGTAGTCAGGGTAGTCAAATATCGTTAACGTTTCGGTACTATAAGATTAGGCATATATCAATGACATAGTCAAGCCAGAGTAAAGTATACCGTGGCGAATATATGTATACCCACTTCATCCTTCTCAGCAACTGATTAGATAATACAAATTAATAGCAACTTACCATTTTGTCTATTGTCTGAAATATCCGTGGCATTGTTTTCCGACAGCCCGTCAAGTGTAAGAATATCATTTCCGCGGCGGAACGTCACGTTGTAAGATTCGTCATTCCTGGAACGCATCTTTCGCAATACGCGTTTGGTGATAAAGACTGTAGCTCCGATAGCGCTGACGATTCCGATGATTACGCAAACGACAATTACGCCGGCGCTGTCTGCACTGGTTGGACCTGGCATAGAACCTTCAGGTACAGGTTCTCTTCTTTGGAATATCGCGTTCCCAATATCGTACACGATAAATCCAATTGAGACCTTGGTAGAAGAGAAATATTTACATGTTATGGAAATATCGTTGTCCATGTTAAGTAACACGCTCTATCTAACCCACAAGCACATGAGCTCTCAAAAAAAAAAAGTATGCATTCCTCACAATATATGAATCGTCATAGTGTTTCTTTACACATAGCTTTCTTAACCTAAATAAAGCAGGTAACTTTATGCATATTGTGTATGCTGTGACTGTGTGTTTTGCATATAAAAGCACACTTCATTTTAAATAGTGTTTACTGACGATACAGGTTACCTATATATGGATTTAAAACACTATTTCTCGAGGTGTAATCATTGTATTAATTAGCAAACATGATATTACAATGCTTAATTCATAATTGTATACACAATGCAAATCTCGTAGTTGTACAACGAAAGCCCTGGTGTCGTTAGATAATAAATACCAACGAACACAAGGAAGATAAGAAGTAGTAGACTCGGTTTCATGAAAGACATTTGTATTATGCAAGATATATTACACTCCATTAACGGCGTTCTACTTCAAAGCCACGATGTAATAACTCTACTTATGTATAATTGTTTAACTACCTTTATTTGCTGAATGGCACTTCCATACTCAATATTGTTTCTAACTACCAGGTGGCACTGTATACTGACATCATTTAAAAATGTGACGTCACAGTCATGTGAGCCAATGGAAATCCGTATTTCTTTTTTGTCGACGTTGCTCAATAAACTACCCTGAAACATGAGGATTTTTTTTTTTATATTAAACCAAAAACAAAGGCGTTTAAGGAAAAAACAAGATAAGACATTTCGGATAATTAGCTGCAATCTGATTTTTGAGCGCTATGTACAGCTACATTAGTATTATTAAGTATGTGACAAATTAGTAATCTACTAAGGTTGTGTTTTGTTAGATGGTACAATGGCGTACGTGTGAAATGGCGTAATTGTGTAACGAGGGAGCTACTGTAAAATTAGAAACCGCTTAATGATGATAAGATATATAATTATATGAATATTCAGTACAAATATGACATGATGTCATATCTTGCCTTTAATTCATTTTTGTAATTATTGTCTTTTTCTGTGTGTGTGTTTGGTTGAAGCGGTTCATTAATGCTATATGTCCTGTTCGACTTTTATATCTATTTTTATATATACATATAAAAATCAGTTTTACATGTTTTATAAAATTTAAATCGTCAACACATCAGTCATTACCTTACTTTGGTAGGAGACATTCGGTAGGCTGAAGAAACCCCCATTTCTAACCGCTTGTACTTAAAACTGCGAGAGTATATATTCAATTCTATACATAATTTCAAGTATTTATTTCTCTAAAACATACCTTAAACGTCAATGTGTGATTGCCTGTTCCAAGGAAATGTGTAGCTGATACTTTTTCTAATTTTGGATCTTGGACCAATGTCAAGATAGTGTTTTCGGGAGTCGCCCGCATCGTTGACATTGTACCATACCCGTTGTAAAACGATATTGTGATATTTACTGGCAAATCTGACATTGCCGCAGCGCCTGTTTTACAAATCATGACTTTGGAAGTGGCTTTACATATTCCTCGATTCTGCAAGAGAAAACGTTATTTTTGCTTTCCCGGCGTCCCTAGTGTAAACACGAAAGCATAATGTCTAAGTGTAACAATTTCAACAACCACACAGTCCACAACATTATAATACCAGCTTTTTAAATGTTCCCCAGTTACCACTGATAAGCCAGAATAATCCCCAGTTACCATTGATAAACCAGAATGTTCCCCAGTTACCATTGATACGCCAGAATGTTCCCCAGTTACCATTGATAAGCCAGAAGGTTCCCCTGTTACCACTGATAAGCCTCAGACTATAGATAAAGCTTGTGTTGGGATAATGTTTAGGGACGCACATCCAGTTCGTTTTATACATAAAAAAGCACGTGTCTGATTGATAACTGCTGATGCATTTGGAACTGCAAGGCGATACCCCTACTGTCAACCATTTATGTGTGTGGTGTCTCAAACTTTGCTGTAAATATGCAATTATTTCTATGTAATTGCTTTTTTAAATGAAAATACATTTAAAGGCACTATAAATGTTACTAGTGCAAAGGTGATGCGATATTCAACATAACTATGTTACTATTTCAGTAACTGTCAAAGATTTTCAGTATGATTTTTTGTTCTCAATGTATCAGCTTACGGTTTTAATGTAATGATTAGAAAATATGACAGTAAGTAAGCAATAAAACCAAGTGTTTACAGCTGCAGATTCAATTTAAATATTTATAAATTTAAATTCAGTTCTTACCGTATTGACATTAGTCGATCCAGTAGAGAAATTGAGATATACTGGTTCACCCATTCCTATTAAGAATTCACCTCTGATGGTCATGTTGATTCCGCCACTAAATATATTGGAATGCATTAGAAATACCACAGCGTTTAAGTATTATGTACATGGTATATCAACACATTTTGTGTTGTAATTTTCATTCGTAATACTACGAATATTAATAAAGCGTATTCCAATATATATAGTTTGTTTTAATATGGAACGGCGACAATTGCCATGGTATAACGACAGACTAATTAATATGTCTGTGCTATAACCGCATACACCAGTTCACAGCAACTCGCAGCCTTTTAAAGCACGTGATTGAAACAAAGGAAGGGATCATAAGACGAATAATAGCTCACATACCTGACAATAAACTTCAAAGGGTGTATATTTTCTATCACAGGCTCCTTCAGGTATGTGACGTTTGGTCCAATCATCACAGCGCCATCTATCTTAATTTCCGTTTTGTAACTTCCGGTATTGTCTTGCGCAGGCGCTCGGCACGTGATAGATGTATTTTTGACTCTGCAATAAAAGACAAATTAAGGATAAAACTTATTTTTCTTTATGATGAAAACAGCGTTAAGGTTTATGAAATGACGAAATAATTAGAAAGCATTTAGATATCCACATTAGACTCGTACGGCGGTCGTAACAACTATGGTGTACGAATGACAACTGTTAAAAGACATGTGGTTTTAAATGATCTTGTATTGAAATACTATTTTCTTTATAAGGGGAGATATTTAACAGTATCGCTAGCTATCAAAAAAAAGCACGCATAAATTACAGCATGCAAATGAGTATAACTCACAAATCAATGGTGCACGGCTTATCTCCGACCAATATACGTCTATCGCTGCCGATGTGTAAGTTTGTACCAATGAAGGTAATTGGAACGCTTCCCGATTTCTTCACAGACAACGGCGGCTTTGATGCGGGACTCACACACGGCATCTGCAATAATCATTCTAACTTATCAGAATAAAAAGGACATCAAACCACGGATTGCAAAGCGATACATGGACCACCCCGCCCCGCCCCCACCCCCACACACAATCCCCCCACACCCACCACCACAAACACCAAACTCGTTTTCACTACCCCGCACACATCCAACAACAACAACAACAAACAAGAAAACAACAGAACAAATATATCCTTAATCCATCTAAAATGCAACTGTATGGCACTCCCACCACATGTAATGAGAAATAGTATTATAAATACGTAGATCTATTTATATCTGGGATGTGGATCGGAATTTCATTATTTCTTTTTTCTTCATTCTTTTTTTTTTTACTCATTCTGTTGTAATACCTGGAAAGCAAATTTATCGACGAAGGTGGCGTTTCCATGATATTTGACATCGTGTAAATACAACTGCTCGTCTAGAGGTGATGTACTTGTAGGCAACACTTCAACAGTTACTCCGGCAACAGTGTCCGTGTCTTCTACAGGGCTCGTTCTACACACGAGTCTGAAATGAAATAAAAAAGCACAATATATCATGTGTAACTATTTTAATACACTATTTTATCATTGTGAATACAACTGCATACCAATGAGAATCAAATAGCATATAAGAGAGTAGAAAATGGAATGCAATGGGAATAAAGTACCAATTTGAATAATATAAATTAAATGCATATTACGTGAACGAAATAGCATATCAATGGCTATACTATGTCACATAGCAACAAAACAGCACATCAACGTGAAGGAAATATCATATCAATGGTAATAGAAAATGTTATATAGGTATCATTAATGAAAGCAACACATCCCAGTTGACTAGTATATGTAAAAGAGTTTAGGGGAAAAAACGCTGTTGTTTTGTCATTTTGCAGCTTTGTCATTTTGCAGCAAAATTACGCTCCCTTGCCAGCGGACGTATTTACCATTACGAATATAATATTACGTAGTAATTTATAACCGATGCAAAGGAGAATACAGCAAAATGTATCAGAATACCGATGCAAAGGAGTACAGCAAAATGTATCAGAATATAAAAAAACCTCCTCAGGATTACTTCTATTTTTTTTATATCAACGACAAAATAAATCTAGTTTCAAATACTCGATAACAAGTTATTTGTCTGCCATTACACTTCCATATCATGGAATATGTTGTTGTAAGCAGAATATTAGTTGGTATTCTTTTGCGCTTTAATTTTTAGTGTGTCAATATACCGGCTTGTCCAACAATCTCGTTTTCATGATCATCCCTCACATTCAGGTTAACTATCCATTTAGTGCATATAGTACGCCAAATTCTGATAATGTGATATTGAATCGTTGGAAATCTCACCTGAGAGTAGTGGCCTCAGTGATATTACATTGATTTAGTCCTATAAAAACTCGCGCTTGGACCTGCTTGTAGTAACTGAAGATGCCTTCAATCGTCAGCAACGTACCCCCGGCTGTTGGTCCTGCCAGTGGCCGCACCTGATGGGGACAGACGTGAGATATAAAACAAGGATTACTCTACTAGCTACCACGTGACTTTTAATGTAAACATAGCTTTACTTTAGGTGTTCTTTCACCATTTGTTCGTTCGTGATTTGTGAACAGATTTTAATCAACTAAAGCTCACTTTCTGCTGTTACATGTAATTATTACTGCACTTCCTGAGATTATCCCTATCAAATTTTCCAAACTTGCGCGACCTGATCGTTTCTGTCAATTTGGAAAGTAAACAATGCTACTTGCCAATTTCAAATGCGGTGGGCAGTAATTTGTGTACACAGTATTTTCAGGTCCATGTTCTATACTCTCAGAGACTGATTTTGCTATGCATTTCGGCAATTGTTGGTTGGTTTGGACGGACCAAACACAGTCCAGCATATCCGCCAAACATCCAAGGCACTCTGATTGCAGACTGCAGTCATCGGTACGCAGCATTCCCACCTGCAAATAAGTGCCATTTGTACAGCTTATTCTTAAAATGTTTAATTTTCTTAGTTTTCGACAACTGAGAGAACATTAGTGACATTTTTGAAAGCTCGGGCAACGTTAATAGGGTCGTACTTCAACAAATTAACAATAACTGGAACCGAATTAAAATCAGTGCCTCACAAACAATAATGTATGAACTGTAGCGACTGACAGAGCTCCTTGTGAATAAAGCTCTCATTGGAAATGTAGCTTTTAGACGTTTTAAAATTGATACACGAATGGAGAGATAGTTTAGTAAAACATCACTATGGACCTATGTTACATAATAATTTGTTCTAACAAGATCATGCATTTTGAAGAATATGTGTTATGGTTCAATCTTTGCCACAGACTGGGCTCCTGTCATGGTATTTAGCTTTAATTAAAGGGACACTGTCCGTAAGTAAGCAGATATGGAGCATAACCAAATAACTGTCTGACTTTTATTCAGTGAAATATATCCATGAAAACATGAGCATAGACACTAAGAAGTCTGTAGTAATACATTCGTGAGTTTGAAAAAAAAGAAGCTTAAATTATTATTTGTAAATAAAGTGGGACCCACCGTATTTACTTTGTCTGCGATCACGTGACTTCCATTAGCGCAATAGTATTTAGAGCGTAATATGTATAGCCCGCTTAGCTCAGTTGGGAGCTAGGTCGACCACTTTACGTTCACTATTATTACCGCGAGTGTAATTTTAGTTTGGGCTGCGAGTTCAAACGCCCGAAATGGTTTCTCTTTTTTTTTTGTACCGCGATTGAATTCCGTCAAACAATCCTGCTTTAATTAGTAAATATTCAGTAATGTTTGGTGTGTAATGTGTGCGAACATAATTAGTGTGTGTTTTATATTGTTATATGTTTTATTCAAAATTCCAATAGGCCTTAAGGCCTGTGAGGATACAAATAGTTAACATAAAACAATGACAGGTAATACTAAATGAAACAACATAAACAAATGTACATATGGAGAAGATGGTATAAATATTTTCATATCATTAAATCATTTACTTTATACACACAGTCTTTCACTATGTAATACAAAATATGAGTAAGCCCACGTGAGATTAAAATTCACATTCCATAGACATTGCTTTGTAAATATTTGTATTTTATTTTATTTTACATTTCTATTTTACGTATTATGAATATTGTTTTATATATTTTTCAAACACATGACTATAAACATATAAAGACATGTATTTAAATGCAATATGTAACTATCATGTTTTCAGTTTATATATATATATATATATATATATTTATATACATACTTATATATATCATCTGATAAAGATTTCAAGCACCAAACAAACAAATGATACATAAATCATGACGATTACAACAAAATACATGTGGCGTTGCACAATATATCGTCTAGGATATTAATTTAAGTGAATCTATATATCATAGCACAGTCAAACATAACCAAAAGTTTTTGCATATACAATGCAACTGAGTATATGTTGCGTATTGTTTATTATGAAATACAAAGCGAAACCAAACTTTAAGACAATGCATAGATAATGGTTACGGACAGTGTCCCTTTAATCGAAAGTAATTCTGTATTAAAGAGTGCTAATCCTTTTTTTCGTTTCTTTAAAAGCTTTTTTTATGCAGTTTCCTGTTATTGTTTTGCCTGTAACTGTATTCTGGACATGTTGTTGATATTTGAAAATGCAGCTGATCATGTTTTTGACAGTTTTTGATATAGATTTGAGAAGTGAAAGTAGACAGCGTATGAAATTGCAAAGGGTAAAAATAGCGTTGATTTTTGCCCGGTGTTAGTATACAGCTGAAGAAATGTTTCTTAGAAGATATTCAACCCGCTATTTCCTTGTTGATGTTTAATAGCAGACATGTTTATTTGCGTGATAAAGTAAGTTTCCCAGAATTCTAACCAGGTTTGAGTTTTTAACAGGTTGTCAACATTCTAATTATACTATGGAAGGGGCATGGAGACTCATTTACGTTATTATAACCTTCAGCAAGTGCTAGAGCGCGGTCTGCTTAAGATGGAAACTGCATAGGAAACGACGCTAAACTAGCAGGGGCGTACCTGGAGCATTTTGAAATGTACGCCAGATATGAGAAGCGTAGCTGCGAACCGAGCAGTGATGCTGCGGGTGTGGGGTAGGTGTGGGAGGGGGAACCCCCTCCCGCCGGTGTGTGTTTGGGGGACCTCCCCCAAGATTTTTTTGAAAATTAGGAGGCAAATGATGCGTTCTCAAGCTATATTTCAGCGTTAATATGGCATTTTGTTTGACACTAGCCCATACCCCACTCAGCCTTCAGTTTTTATTGCATATTTGGAACTTTTGGAACTTTTATTTTTTCACTTTTGCTGACGAATTTTACGCATTGGCGTACGTGCGTATGCCTGGATACGCGCCTGAATAGTGCTGTAACTGGATTTATCTCAATATCAAATTACCTGCAATGTACAATGTCAGTGTTGATCAAAACTCGTGTTTCTGACTGATGTTTATCAAACCGTTTAACGAAGGTGAAGTAACTATACTCGTACATTACCTTGCTATCGTAAGTGAAAAATAGCTTGTTTCCATTCTCATGTAAAGCCATATTCTGTATTTTTTCATCAGAACCCGTTTGGTGTGGGTAAATCTCATTGACGCGAATCTGGTATGCAGATCTAGTTATGCAGTTCGTCTGGTAAACAGTTGTTCGTGATTCCATACAATTCGAATTAAATACTACCTGAATGAAATTTTAAAAAAACACATGGCATTCAGTTTACGTCTGCATCTATGACTGACATTATGAGTGCATGCAGTTCCAGTCAATACTTGCCGAATTAAATAATACACTAAACAAAATTCCTAATTACTCACTTTTGAATTTTTACTAATTTTCTTATTTTAGAAATATTTTAGAATAGTTGTGTGATAAGTATTAAATGTGGACCATATTCTGAGAGTTACCCTTCCTTAATTTAAAAAAAAATGAAATTTGCCTATAAAGCACATAATATGAATCGAAGTCCGCTTAAAGATATAAATTCTTATAATTGGTACGAAACAATATAAAACGAGAGGCCCAAGAGGACCTGTGGACGCTCTACTTGTTTAAGTTAAAGTTTATGTATAAGGGGACATATACGCAACTAGGCTTGGTACTGATCATCCCTGCAAAGTTTCGTTGAAATCCAGCCAGAGGTTCAGGAGAACTAGTCTAGACAAAGTTAGTGTATTAAAACCTTTAAGGGCTCATAACTATGCCAAAATTCATTCAACCAGAACATGGCAATGACAGGTGAAACTGGGCTTAGTACTGATCATCTCCGCCAAGATTCGCTGAAATCTGGCAAAAAGTTCAGAAGAGACTAATCTGGACAAAGTTTGTGTATTAAAACATTTAAAGGCCATAACTCTGCCAAAAATCATTCAACCGAAATATGACGATGATATGCACAATTAGGCTTGATACTGATCATCCTTGTCAAGTTTCGGCTATATCCAGCGAGCTAGCCCGGAAAAAATTGTGGTATTAAAATCATTTAAAGGGACATAACTCTGCCAAATATCTGTAAACCGGGACGTGACGATGACATGCACAACTAGGCTTGGTGTTGATCATCCCTGCAAAGTTTCAATAAAATCTGGCAAGGGGTTCAGGAGAAGTAGATCAGACAAAGTGTGTGTATTAAAACCTTTAAAGGGCCATAATTCTGCCAAAAATCATTAAACCGGAAAACGGCAATGATTTGAACAACTAGACACGGAATTGATCATCCCTAAAAAGTTTCGTTTAATCCGGCTAGGGGTTCGGGAGAACTAGTCAGAACAAAGTTTGTGTATTAAAACCTTTAAAGGGCCATAACTCCGCCAAAAATCATTCAACTGGAACACGGCAATGATTTGAACAACTAGACATGGAATTGATCATCCCTAAAAAGTTTCGTTTAATCCAGCCAGGGGTTCAGGAGAACTAGTCAAAACAAAGTTTGTGTATTAAAACCTTTAAAAGGCTATAACTCCGCCAAAATCATTCAACTGGAACACGGTGACTATGTACAACTAGGCTTGGTACTGATCATCACTGCAATGTTTCAATGAAATCCGGCCAAATGAAGGCCCTTTCGTCTTAATGAGGCCAAGATATAGCATATTTCAGAAAATCAAGGGCAATGACACCGATGTAAATGGTCCAAACTGGATGGTTTTCGAACTTGTCCGAGCTTTCATTGATATTAACAATCTGGTTAAGTTTCGTAAAGATCGGATGAAAGATGATGACCACATCGTCTTAAAGAGGCCAAATATAGAATTTTTAACTAAATCAAGGGCCATAACTCCTGTTACTGGTCCGATCTGGCTGGTTTTCAAACTTGTCCAAGCTTTCATTGATAAAAACAAACTGATAAAGTTTCGAAAAGATCGGATGAAATATGAAGGGCCTATCGTCTTAACGAGGCAAAATAAAGCATTTTTAACTAAATCAAGGGCCATAACTCCGTTGTTACTTATCCGATCTGACTGGTTTTCGAACTTTTCTGAGCTGTCATTGATATAAACAATCTGGTTTCGTAAAGATCGGATGACAGAGGAAGGCCCTATCGAATTAACGAGGCAAAATATAGCATTTTAACTAAATCAAGGGCCATAACTCCATTGTTACTGGTCCGAACTGGCTGGTGTTCGAATGTTTCTGAGCTTATATTGATATTAACAATCTGGTAAAGTTTTGTAAAGATCGCATGAGAAATGAAGGCCCTATCATCTTAACGAGGCAATAGCATTTTTAACTAAATCAAGGGCCATAACTCCACTGTTGCTGGTTTGATATAAACAATCTGGTAAAGTTTGGTAAAGATCGGATGAAAGATAAAGGCCCTATCTTTTTAACGAGGCAAAATATAGCATTTTTAACTAAATCAAGGGCAATAACTCCGCTGTTAATGGTCCGATCTAGCTGGTTTTCGAATTTGTTCGAGCTTTTATTGATATTAACAATCTGTGCAAGTTTGGTAAATATCAAATAAATGAAGGTGCTAGAGTGTTCACAAGGCTTAATATGGCATTTTTCAGCAAGACAACGGCCATAACTCCGGTGAAACTAATCCGACCTGGCTGGTTTTCGAACTCATCCGAGCTTTCATTGATATAAAGACACTGACAAAATTTCGTAAAGATCCGAATAATAATGAAGGCCCTAGAGTGTTCACAAGGCTAAAGTTAACGGACGACGGAAGACGGGCGGACGACGGACAACGGACAACGGACGACGGACAACTCGTCATCCCATAAGCCATATGTAATAAAACTATATAAGTTTGACCCATTTATTCCAGATGATCCGTCTATAATAACGTGGAAAATGCCAAAGTTTCTCCCTTTTAACTGAACATCGTTTGAACATTAAATATTTCGAAAAATTTCTTTTGCAAACTCATTTGTAGTGGTAATAATAGTAAAATATGATGTCAAACTCAATTTATTTGGTATATTTAAGTACCCAGTTGTATAAGTGTTATACTTTAATTCTAAGAAAACACATCAACTTGAAAGCTTTACAATGTGTTCATGCAATCAGAGCAGACGATTTAAACTCGTTACTTTGCAGTTCAAACGTATCTCAAATCAATGAGAATACTATCGACATAGTCTTAGGTGGGTACTTAGAAATGTTGACTAGTATTTGTCAGCGTCTGCACTTATAAATCTACAATTTATAGTTTTATGCAGATCCCTCCAAAAACTTATTTATTTATTCTCTTATATTTCCTCTTTATAGAGATTAATATGTGCAAATGTGCAGTGCGCAATAACGTGTAATAATGAACGAATGTAATTCTGAATCATACAGCGAACTAATGTACGGGAATCAAAATAACATTTTCAATTCAATGAACAAATACAACAACTACAGACAGAGAAATAAAGCACACATAACAACAGATCATGTATATTATGAACAGTAATAGAATAACATATATTATACGCACACAATGATATTAATTATAATGTACATGTTATATTAAATTAAATCAAATAATACTCGACTGTGATAAGTACAGTCTTCTGCAGAATGTGAAAGGTCATGGGCCGTATTCACAGTTTATCCCTCTCAAGACTGCCATAATCACACGATATAGTAATGAGTATATCTCACATCACACACTCTTACAATAATGTGAAAGATAGTGGAACATAACTGCTTATGTTGTGAAGATCACACTCTATAGTATTCAGCATATATCACGTCACACACTCTTACAGAATGTGAAAGATAATGGAGTGGTAGTGGTAGTGGTAATCGGTAGTGGTAGTGGTAGTTGTAGTCGGTATTCGGTAGTAGTAGTAGTAGTAGTAGTGTTAAATAGACCTACCTTAGATATCGTTCCGTCTGAATCTCCAATGTACCCGATGGAAGTGGTTCCCTTTGTCGTCATAACTACTGACGTCATGATATGGGTAGTATTTTTAAAAACCGATTTCTGTTGAATTTCATCCGATGCAAGTATTCGAGTGTTCAAGCTACTTTCTCCGCAATAAAATACTGTCCTGCCTCTGTCCTTTGATGATGCAAGAAAGTATGTATTGTTTGAAAATCAGTTGAACATTTATTTTGTAAAGCCAAACGTTAGACTGAACAGGTTCAATGCAACGTTCAGCTAACCTAACCTTCAAATAACGGCAAAAATTACCCTAACTACAAAACCGTTTAATAAACTCTATCCAGGTGTTAAGGTCATATAATAATGTATATGTGCCGATTAAAAGTATATGCTTGTTCGCGGGTTCTTAAAATACCCGTCATTGAATATGCGTAAAATGAATTGTGAGCTGGTAACTCTTAAAGATGAATGGTCACCCTTTTTGTTTTATCAATTAACAAATTTAACTCTTAAACATCATATGATAGTCTCGGAGAGAAACATATATTGAAAACCGCTACTAAGTCGTATGTAAAAATAAATATTATTTGCATGACGTAGATACTACTTTTACCACTGCGTGACTGCACGGTGAAATGGTGTTAATCTGAACAGTATAGCTGCACAACTATTGCAAGATAATTGATAAATACATTTACCTGTGGATTAACTTAACTGTTCAACGTTTTCTACGTCATCAAATAAAATCTTATTCTCGCTTTTCACAGATACTGCAATGTGTGAATTGTAAATAACTATTGTTGTGTATTGATTTCGATTAAATAAACATAAACATGTTCATGAAACAAAACATGGCCGGAGAACTTTTAAGTATACGTTCCAGTTTTGGGTTTGACTTGGCTGGTTAAAGCCTTTTATATTGTGTCTATAAAGTTAGGATTTTCAATCTAATTATATAGATTATAGTATATATATCTCGTCGTCAGTAGGTTTGAAATACATGTGTTGTAAAATGTGCCTGTTGATGGCGGGATATGGAATGTGTTGAGAACATTTGCTCTTTTTCTGAGTATAGAAAAAGTATTCCACTGCAAGAACATGGTATTTCACTGAAGATATTAAATAAATAGACCTGATATTCAGAGGTTTGTTATAACTATATGCATGTTTTAATCGAGTGATGTGAAAATATGAATGTTACCCGTGACGACTATTTGAAACATACGTTATATTGCTGATTCTGTTAGGAGTACACACTAACATGTAACATTTACAATATTAATAAAATAGTTTGTTGATTGTTTAAATAAAACATGTTTTATTCTAAGTGCTCTAACTAAAAACAAGTGGTTGTTATTGAAAATCGAAGCTTAACTAACCGAATACAGAACTTGTATTAGGGGAAAATAGAATTTCACGCTGCATACCATTTTTCAAAAAAATACTTTTGAATTCGGAACTTTGATGTATCCTATACAGCATCATAGATATGTTCGACGTGTGTGTTCGAACCTAGCGAAGTTTCAATGCTTATATTTCACAATATTTAATCGACATGCAGACATACCCTTTGTGTACACGAAGTGCCGTTCCGATCGATCCAGATAGGCCATGTGCCATTTAGCTGGTTAAAGCATTTTTCCTTGGCAATTTTGAAATAGGTTTGCAGAACGTCAGCGTCAAAAACGCATATCGCCGAACCCTTGTCTAACTGGGTGTCGCCTTTGAAAAAAATGGCAACCAAATAGGTTTTTCCCGCGTGTTGAAATATGGACGCTGACTGAATCGCCATCAAGCCGTCGCAGAGTATTGTGCTTTCAATGTAGGATCGAAAGTACTGGTCGCTTGTGCATGTTTGGCTTATAGTTGCGTTGTACGTGTGATGGCCGTCTCCGTCAATACTCAAATTATTTTTTAGAAAATATACATACTTTTGGTGCAAAAATCCCGTGACGAATTGAAAACCATGTCCCTCCTGTTTTGCTTTAATATAATTGGTTTCGTGAGACAAGTATGCCATTTGAAAGCGCCCAGAACCATGATAAACGTATTTCTCAGAAAATGCGTACGGTGTATCAGTGTTTGACACCCATCCGCTGGTGTCCACTCCAGAATAGATGTGGGGGTACTGCACGTGTTCGCTAACTGGCACCGAAACGGCGTACGCTGAAGAGTTACTGCCAAGTGAAGACTCAGTTACAAGTGGCCAATATTGAGAAATGTCTGAAGAACTGTGTACGTAACACGATGTGTTGTATCTTCCACAAAATACGAGATACTCGGTGTCGTCAGTGTCGACAACAGTGTGCAGCATAAGAATGGACACGCCTCGTGCGATCGATGTGTTATTTTGGCAGTCTGTATCCAAGCAT
This sequence comes from Cyrtodaria siliqua, assembly GCA_037043455.1. NCBI lineage: Eukaryota > Metazoa > Mollusca > Bivalvia > Adapedonta > Hiatellidae > Cyrtodaria > Cyrtodaria siliqua. Next base: position 194,200 of record JAWPHD010002988.1, read on the forward strand.
GACGTATTTAAACTCTGTTCAAGATACTCAATTCCTTTGTCTGAAAACTGAAGTAGTACATGTTCTCCACCAACAAACACGTGTCCTGATTTGTCAATAATGAGTGACATCAGTGTTGTATTTGCGTCGTAACTAGAAATGCTGTTTGCAAGCACAGACGACACCAAAATGTTGAGAAGAACAAAGCAAAAGTGAAGATAGATATGATAATTCATTTTCTATCCTTGGCTTACGTTTCTCTCAAAATGTATCCTTTAAAATAGTGTTCATCCTGAAAATACAAAATTAAATGGTAAATTAACTCTGTGCACCTTCCGCTCACACAATACAAACGAGTTTATACCATAGTATGTTTATGTATATAGAATGTGTTCTTCTCGCGATCTCGTCAAAATGAAAACGAGATAAAATTGCGAGGTTTGCACGAAGTTTGACTTGCAAACTTCGCGTTTTTTACAATGCAGAACAAGACGAGAATGCGAACTTTATTTCGCAATTTCGCAATCTCGCGAAATTGAAAACGCGAGATCGCGATGGCCCTAACAGGATTCCGTAATAACGTGCACATTTTGGGAGGACCAATCTCAGAAAATACTGAAAGAACCAAACAGCTTTTTGCGACGGAGAAAAATATTTAACATTGTAAGGGTATGTGCGCTTTATTTGAACATAAATATTAAGAAAGTTATGAAGAAAAATCCTACCTAAATCGAGCGATCAAAAAGTCACGTGGATTGGCCACCCTGAAATAATGTGTTGCAAGTAATATTCCTTGACAATTGAACTGTTACTGATCGTTCTTTATCGCTGTCCATGAATGTGGCTTCTTGTTTTGCCTTGGTTTTAAACTTTCTGTTGAACTTTGCGGTATTTTATTACCTTCTGTATTATTATCAAAAGTTGCAGCAGGGTCGGTGACATTTCCTTTGATGAATGCAGAGCATTAAATCGTTTAATTTAGGGTAACTAAAGGGGCTTGGCTATACGGTACTACAACTAATGGATATTGGAATTTAGAGTACGGTCACTATGACGTCACAGTGTTACACACCATGCTACAAAAAAGATAGAGTCTGTCTCAGCTCGTTGGTTATTTAAACACATCGATGGGCGTAGCCCACATCTCGGTGTTTAAATAAGCCAACTCGCTGAGACCAGACTCTTTCTTGCATACCGGACAAGGATTTCTTCGCGCCAATATCCCGGTATGAGCGTTTTAATGGGAACCTCGGCAGAGCCTCGGTTCAGATAAAAACACGTATACCTCGGGTTGGAATTCCCTATCTTTACCGAATGCCCATGCAAGATTCTTATAATCTATTACTTGGTATACAAGTCGAACAGGAAATGTAGCGTTTACAGACCACAGAGCCAAGCAAAAACACAAATTAAATAAAACAACAACCACAAGAACAACTAGAAGCAAAGTAAGCGACGCCACAAACGTGTTGACTATATGGGTGCCGCATTGGACCGGGCAGTGGTAAAAAGTCCGCCGGGGTTTAAACCAGGCCTTGAATTCACCAACCAGTCTTGAGGATATGCCCAAGTATGCAAATTTCAATCACAGATATTTCTACAAAGTTGAAGTATAAACATCATGGGGATATTTGTGAACTAAAGTTGAGTACTTGGGCTTAAGTCTAAAATTATTCTCAAGAATGGTTGGTGAATTCCAGGCTTGGAAATTAAATGCCAAAGGCCCTAGATATCGCCTTCCATCAGATATTGATTTTTAATGTATGTCGTATTGAAATTGCGGATTCACCAGTAAATTTCTGTAAAGAGGTGTCAAATTCCGCTCTGCTACCATGGCCGTCATCTGACAATTCACGTCATCTTGACAGGTTCTAGAGTGTATAAACCCTCATTCTTTCCCTATTGCCATCCCAATACAACGGGACAGTAGTTTATAAAGGCTATTCCTTTAACTAACTTGGTAGCAAATAATAGGCATGCATAAATATACCACAAAGACGATCATGTTTATGTAGGATAATAACAAACAAAAACTTAGAAAGTCACAATGACTTACCAGAGTCAGGGCAACAAGAGATTAACCATTATGGGGACGACAACACGACTGGAGACAATAACCATTATGGGGACGACAACACGACTGGAGACAAAAATCAAATGCTACCGTCCTTTCGGGAGTTCTCCCGAAATATATAACCATTGTCAACCTTTATAAATCATTGGAAATACAATTTAGTTTCCAATACTTCCCATAATTGGACCAAATGTGTTAGTTAAACATTTTAAACGTTTTTTTCCATATACGAGTATAGTACAGGTCTATACACATAATAATACGATTGGCAATGAGTTTACTGGTATATCAGTCGTTCGTCAAGGCGAATGTTTATCTCAATGTTATTAAATGATATTGAAGCAGAATTTGTTGTAAAAGGTTTAGATGGTATTGATATTTCATTTATAAAACTATTTTTGCTACTCTATGCCGATGATATTGTAATTTTCTCAAAAGATGCTGCAGATTTGCAGAAAAGGCTTGATTTGTTGTATGAATAACTGACAAAAATGGAAATTAGTTGTAAATACTGCCAAAACTAAAGTAATCGTTTTTAGAAAAGGTGGCATTCTTCCAAGAAATACACAGTTTATATTCAATAGTGAAATACTTGAAATCGTAAGTAGTTTTACGTTTTTAGGTATTGTCTTTACTGTTCATTTTCTGAAAGCCATTTTAAGCTTGAACAATGTTTATACAAATGGACTGACCTATCGCCAAAACGATTCGATAAACGTATATATCTTATTCTGTCATATGGCTGTGAAGTATGGGAATTTGCTCAAGCCAACAATATTGAACGTATTCACACACAGTTTTGCAAAAAGTTGATGGGTGTTACGAAATCGACACAAAACGATTTTATTTATGGTGAGCTAGGTAGAAGTGCATTAAAAAGTAGAAGTTTGTTCTCAATTATTAAATATTGGTTTGAAATTATTCAATCAGATGATGCGATTAATGTATGAAGATATGTTAAGTGATATTGGTGTAAATGCAGGCACACACAATTGGGCCAGCAAAGTCAGGGATCTTTTAAGTAATTATGAATTTTACCATGTTTGGTTTCATCAAGCATGGGTAACGTCAATGCATTCTTAACAATTTTTAAACAACGTTTGAATGATGTGTTTATACAAAAATGGAATACAAGATTAATTGATTCATCCAGAGCGCTGTTTTACCGAAATATTTCAAATGTTGAAATACTTAAATGCCTTACTTAAATATTGTTAAGAGTAAATACACACGTCAATCCATTTCAAAACTTCGTGTATCGTCTCATAGATTAGAAGTGGAAATATACAGATAGTCCAGAAATAGAGTTCATATGGACGAGAGACGATGTAGACATTGTAACATACTCGAAGACGAGTACCATTTGGTGTTATGTTGTCCGTTGTATAATGATTTACATAAGAAATACGTGTCAAATTTTTATTTCCAACGGCCAAGTATGTTCAAATGTATAATGCTGTTAAAAAGTGAAAACAAAAGAGAAGTCTTTAATTTTGGATTGTTTATACTCAAACCATTTAAATTACGTAATGAATTGTAACTAATTAAATTATATATTCCTTATCCCAGGTAAATCTGTTTTCCCCTAGTTATGGATATGCATAAATACTGAAGCTCTTTTGTATGGTGATGTTTTGCTAAGATAAACTACTTTAATGTATGTATATTCTCCCATAAATATTATTTAATAGTGTTCCAAATAATATCGTTTAATACGCACAAATCATTTTGGGATTTCATTATTTGTATTTTGATGAATGTATGTATTGATCATCAGTCATGTGACTCTATGTTTGTATAGTAAAGTTGTTGCCTCATGGGCCAATCTGGCCTAATGGCATTTTGAAAATAAAAAACTTTCAAAAAAAACTTCCATACGACATGTGAAATGTATATGCAAGCGGTGGACCTATGGTGATGAGATGAACAATTTTTAAAGTTTTGTCTATTTTTAGAAACGGTGACGTTTTTTAAATACCAGTAGAACTAATTTCTTGTGTAAGGTACTCCGTCTATAGCTGAAAATGATGAAACGTGACAAAGCAATTTGAATCTTATGTGCCTTGGGTATCCGAGCACCTAAAACCCTTTGCAAAGACATTTTAGAACATCTGAAAACTGATAAAAACAAAGAACTTTGGTAGGTGAACATGCGCGTGAACATTGTAACATATTCGCAAAAAAATACCGACAGATCTAGGATCTAGGATCGAAGATGCTATTCTGCTATGAAACAAACCAGATATTACTGTGCCCATCCGTCCACCGTTTAGGAGTACGCTTGAAGGCTTTAAATAGAGAATATAATGTCAGTGCCTTTTACTATCAAGTTTATTAGGCGAGGCTTAGAAATAATAGCCATTCTTCGTTTGGATAGTAAAAGGCACTGACATAATATTCTATTTGTCATGTAGATTATCCACATTTTTTGTATGAATTAATATTATTACCTATTTCTTAGAATGTTAAGCTTATCGAGGACGCCGCCATGTTGTTGTTTTTCGTTTGTTTTATGACGTCAGGCAACGCTACGTGCATGACGTCAGATAACGTTACGTACAATCAACGCCGAGGGATTCCGCATTAATTTGCTGTATTGGTCAACTTGCCTAATAAAGCAAAATGTATTAGGTCACCCCTTTATTAGGCAGAAAAGTGCATATCTGCATGATAAAACTAAATAAGAGAAGCTAAATAACCAACTTGAAACAGGTAGTCGTACATCCAATCGCTATGGAACTTGGCTATTGTTCTTGTACGAAAAAAAATGGATGTCGAGGTCCGATGGCAGGGGCGGATCCAGGATTTCAGCTTAGGGGGGGCGTAAGATTTTGGTCAATTTTCGGGTCCGTCTCTAGCCTCATAAAACGGTTGCGGTAGTGCATTGACAGGGTAAAAAAGTCCGTTTTCAAATAAAAGGATTTAACAATGTGTTAATTAAACCACTCATTAGCCATTATGCGTTGAGCGAGCGAAGCGAGCGATAAAAAAATTATACTGAGGGAGTGCATCGAAATTGTTTGATATTTTATCTACAGTAACATGGACATACATGTATGAATAAAAAAAGTCCGTTTTCAAATAAAAGGATTTAACAATGTGTTAACTAAACCACTCATTAGCCATTGTGCTCGAGCGAGCGAAGCGAGCAAGACATTTTTTTATACTGAGGGCGTGCAACGAAATTGTTTGCTATTTCATCTACAATAACATGGACATACATGTATGAATAAAAAAAGTCCGTTTTCAAATAAAAAGATTTAACAATGTGTTAATTAAACCACTCATTACATTATGCGTCGAGCGAGCGAGAACATTTTTTATACTGAGGGTGTGCATCGAAATTGTTTGATATTTTATCTACAGTAACATAGACATACATGTATGAATAAAAAAGTTCGTTTTGAAATAAAATGATTTAACAATCTGTTAATTAAACCACTCATTAGCCATTATGCGTCGAGCGAGCGAAGCGAGCGAGAGAAAAAATTATACTGAGGGCGTGCAACGAAATTTTATCTACAGTAACATGGACATACATGTATGATCCGGAATTTTTAGGGGGGGCGCGGGGTGCCCCCACCTGGATCCGCTAGTGGATGGCGAATCGTCTATCGAAAACTTAATGAAGTCACTGTCAAAGACTCGTGCCACTCCCTATAGACAGGTGTAATGATGGCATATCATCGGCGAAGTTATTATCAACACTCAATCAATTCTGTTTAATAAGAACATTTCTAAATTGTCTATGAATAAATAATTGGTGAGACAATATCCCCTTGCTTAAGACCGATTGAAATACCTAAAAATTCGATGTATGCTTTTGACATCTACAATTGTCGAGTTAAACATATTTTTATATTGTATACACATCACCTAAAGGTTGAATCAGTCTTAATCAATGTATCTGAAATATAGTTAGTAAGGTAATAATATAGTTGTGTATGTATCTTTCGTATATCACGTCTATTATGAAAATTGTGTATAGGTGACGTATAGGTCCATTGGATCCATGTTGTATTCTTGAATATTATGTTGATACTTGTACACATGTCACTATAATAAACAATTTACTTACTTACTTACTACCTTCTTAAAAAAAATCATGAAGTTTCTAGACATATTTTATTCATTTTATTATTTTCGTACCATTGTTTTAATCATGTTTGTATAAAACTGTAAATATATTCTATTTTGACCATATGTTAGAATGGCTTGTAGCCAAATATGTTATCCTCTTGAAGTAAATATATTATTATTATTATTATTATTATTATTATGCAATAAGCGCGTTTCATCTGGACATTTATATATTGAACAGCAAAGGTAGACATTTCATAATATTTTTTTTATCACAGGTGCACTTTTTACCTGCGAATTAAAAAATGTAAATGAACGGTAAAATATAATACTTAGTAAAACACGATGTATCCAATACAACTACGACTGATATAACATGTATACATCAGTTTATAGTAAATGTTCATATCCTCCTCCCCATCGGTTAATATTGTGTACCAATTATACGACTGTATGTTATATTTAAAGGGTAACATGGTAATCTTGAGTTGTATTCAAACATTAAAATTTGCTCCTCGATTTAGTTATTCTGCGTCATTTTGACTTTAAAACTGCTTGCATATAATTGAATTAAAAAAATGAGATTTCAGTTTTCTTCGTTATTTTACCATTTTTTTAAATATATTATTGGTGCAATATTATCAAAAGATAGTAATATGTAAAAATAATTTGCTTTGAACTATTCTAATAATAAATATTAATGATTGAACAAATGCAAGTTAAGAGAAAAACTAACGGGACGCCGCGAGTTTTTAAAAAATCAAGATTGCCGTGTCCCTTTAAACAGTGACATTAAATTTGGTACCCTGGGGGAACATACTATTTTGTGTTCATTTTCATACTTCTTTTTTTGTTTAGTACACAATCGAGGACCATCTGGATATAAGCACGTCTTTTTTTTTAACAACGATACCCTTTATATAATCCACTACCACCCACCCAAAGTCCCAACCACTCATCCACGCCAAAACTCTCCTGTACCACCCACACATCCACCCATCCACACCAAAACCCTCCTATAATAATGGGATTCAGAAGAAAATGTAATGTTTTATTTAGGTTTCGAAATTAATGTCAGATAAACGAAAAATCGTTAATACTCACGTTACATGTAAGCAGTCAAAACACAAAATTAATAAATTCCACGTGAAACTTTAAACACAAAAAGTGCTATAGCTAGCAATTAATTCAAATACGTCACAGGCGTCCATTTGATCATTGCATACTTGCTCTCACATAACAAGACAAGTGTGAGTGGTCGACTTGACAATTAAGTAGCTCTAATTATTAATAATTACAAATGTTGGGTAATTATCATTTTAAAGGGGCAGTTGCTATTATAGATTTCAAAAATAAATATAAAAACATGTGTTATATCATAACTTTATTAGCTGATATACATTGTTTAAAAAAGATACTGTCAATTTATAACGTGGTATACCGGTTGATTTTTTTTTACATTTTGCTATAGATTGTTTCCTTTTTTATAGCGTGTTAGGACTCAAAAATATTGTATTTCTGTACTGAGTATATCATTAGACGTTTACGGTGTATATAAAAACACAGTATACCTACGCCTCTGGTTTTACTAAATTAAATGTCGAATAAAATATTAGAAATGAACGCATATTGTTAACATAGAATGTCAAAAGTTACTATGCAACAATTTAGATTGTTTTAAGAGATGGCATGACCGTCTGCTATATTCTTAATGAAAGTGTGAGTCGAGCAAACGCTTGCATATATATGGAGTATAATCCTACCCGTATGATCTGCTTTGATGAATGGGACGCCCTGCTTTGATGAATGGGACGCACTGCTTTGATGAATGGGACGCACTGCTCTGAGGACGCACTGCTCTGATGAATGGGACGCACTGCTCTGATGAATAGGACGAACTGCTTTGATGAATGGGATGCACTGTTCTGATGAATGGGACGCACTGTTCTGATGAATGGGATGCACTGCTTTGATGAATGGGGCGCACTGCTCTGATGAATGGGGCGCACTTCTTTGATAAATGGGACGCACTGCTCAGATGAATGGGATGCACTGCTCTGATGAATGGGACGCACTGCTCTGATGAATGGGACGCACTGCTCTGATTAAAGGGACGCACTGCTCTAATGAATGGGATGCACTGCTTTGACGAATGGGACACGCTGCTCTGACGAATGGGACGCGTTGATCTGATGAATGGGAGGCGCTGTTCTAACGAATCGGACGCATAGGACGCGCTGTTCTGACGAATCGGACGCACTGTTCTGATGAATGGGACGCACTACTCTGACGAATTGGACGCTCAGCTCTGATAAATGGGACGCACTGCTCTGATGAATGGGACGCATTTCCTTTTTGTTTAAACGAGAAGCATATTTATCTCAAGTTCTAAAAATGGGATTCGTTTTTCTCGCATTTTAGGCACACATAACAAAAAATAAAAACGCGTATGTAAGGGATAGTGTTCAAAACAGTCGTGTTTTATCTAATAATGGTAATTATTAAAAATGGCTTTAGAACAATACAAGGTGATGTTTATTGGAATATATTGGCCACGGATTCAACAAAATAGAAGTAAGATAAAATGTGTAGTTAATTAAAACATATAGATGTACTTTATGAACCCTGTGTACATCAGTTGTACCCAATTGAAAGTTCTTGTATTGAAAATGTCAAAATTCTTATTAACTATATACACAAAATGTCATTGCTGTGACCCAGCAAAAGTATATGGCATGCATTCGGAAAAGCCGAGCTGGAACAAATACAATCCAAGCCATTTCGACATTTTCCGTAATAGTCCGTGTTTACCGGTTACAGAAATCTCGGAATGTAAAAAGTGGCCTCGCCGGAGGTGTGTCTGTGTAAGTCTATCAAAACTCGAGTTGAAATCGATACAGAATTTATGGAAGCTTACAGTGCAATCAGTGCAATCGTGAACTTCAGTGTACGAGATGTTGCAAATGCCTACAGTGTTTATTAAACTGAATGCTGATTGGCTAAATTTGTCTAACAAGGCCAAAGGAAACTAGTAGATTTGTTTATAGAGTGTAGTTGTTGATAAATGGTATATCGTTAGGTGATTTGTTACGCTGTACTTCAATCGTGACCGGAAAAGATGAAAGAAAGGAATAGAAATGCTGAAATTACAAATAAATTATAAAATGCGTTAATTTTACATGGTAACTGGCAATGAAACCCTATTAAAAATTACATGTCGCCGTGATTTCCTAGTCACGTGATTTTTCAAGCTGCCCGGATGTGTTCTCCAAAACCACAAGGGCTAGAGCTTAGATATTATGTATATATCATCATCTAGTGGTCCTCTACCATGTTTGTATGGTGACCAAAATATACTTCTCATTTAAATTTATAAATACATTTAAAAATCTTCTTCTTTGAAACCACACGAGCTACAGCTTTGATATTTTGCATGTGGCATCATATAGTGGTCCTTTACCAAGTTGTACAAATGGTGACCCTCGGGTCAAAATAGACCCCTCACCGGGGGCCAAACGTTTTACATAGAAATATTAGGAAAAACATTTAAAAACCTTCTTTATTGAAACCACAAGGTTAGAGCTTTGATATTTTGCATCTAGCACAATCTAACAGAGTACACTTTGCCAGTAGATCGATTCAGGCCATCGTGGGCCTCTTGTTTTCAGGGTTATGGCCCTTTGAATATTTTAACAATGGCCCACCGTAATGGAAGGCACTAACTTGTTTTGTTCAAATTCCCCACACTGGTACTGCCGTGTCAACTTTTATCGGAATACCGATAAAAAACGTTATATTGCTCTACTCTCTACCTTACATTTCGCTATTAAAATTATATCACTTATACATTGTGCAAATGGTTCTTAGCTCTTACAAACAAGTCAATAGTCATTTCAGCCAGAAAAGCAGGCCTTAAATACTCAAAATACCTTTTATCACTACAGAGTTAGGGATTATATATATTATATACTCCTCAAAATAAGTTAAGGACCGCAAGAATATTTCTCCATATGCTTACCAGTGAAATTGATTACATGCCATTTTCAAACTGATACACTGAATGTGTTTGCAATGTTTCATTATACTGGACATTGTCAGGTCTTCTGCATTAGATGAAAGAACAAAATGTTGATATACATTGTACTGTTAATTAAAAAAAGAGTCCGTGATTTTTTATTATTTCTAAAAATCATTAATTTGCACCAAAACAACAGTACTTAAAGTTTTAATAAGTGTTGTCAATTTATTCATCATGTTTAATCACTATTTAATCACTACCAATGGAACTATGGACGCGAAATATTAATTTCCCCGAAATTGACTAACCTTTGACAGTTTAAATGCATACACCGAACAGTTTTGAAAAAACGCTGATTTTTTATCCCATCCAAAATGAAGTAAATGTTCAAGACCTAGTGGCATATTTGGCACTGCACGCTTATCTGTAGAGTTATCCTAAATAAAATGGTGCCAGATCTGTGTTAAAGAATCAGTAGTCATGAAAATAATACGAAATAACATTTTTGGGTGAAACAAATCATTTTGTTGAAACTTCTAAATCTGAATTTTCCAAAAAAAACAAAAAAACTTTTCTTGGTATAAAATGTTCCTAAAGAATACAGAAACACGATACAGTTTCCATTTTTGGAATGCAATGTGTATTTGAAATTGTGCGATGATGCTAACTTTAATCTTATTGAAATAAAGAATGGATGATCCTTAACTTATTTTGAGAAGTATAGTTGGGAACGTCTTTCTAAATGCACCAAGGCACGTACCGTTTCTTCGACGCAGTTCGTCATCATTATATGCTGAGTTCGTCATCATTATATGCTGAGTTTGTCATCATTATATGCGGAGTTCGTCATCATTATATGCTGAGATGATTGATATTACATTTGTATCATGAATTGGAACATTTAAAAAATGTTAGATTCTCCTAGAAAATGTTTGATTTACTACCTTTACAAAGAGATATTTGATCGATCCTATAATTATGATATGGATAGCACAGGAGTATAGGGATTGAGAAAACGTTTTCAAAATAGGTTCTAATTTTAGATTCGGGAAATGTGGGAAAGCGGGCACTACATATCATGAAATGGGCAAACTATCGGACAATGGGGTGACTTTATTTCTGTGCCACTTGAAGAAATAATGCTAATTCATTAATAATAACTAAAAAACATATAGTATAATTATTTAATAAAAAAAAAAAAAAGTTAATCATAATAATAATAACTATAACAATCATAATAAAATAAATAATTAAAACAATAAATTATAAAGAAAGTCATGTACACAACATCTGCCACAGCTGCCTTTAATTTGACATTCATTACGTACTTGCCCAGATGATCGTTAATTGAGACGATCGGGAAGTTTATGTATACCATTGTTATAGATCGTGCGAAAGGGCACATCAATCATCATTGTATTATCGTGACAAACTTCAATACGAAACGTTTACAAAACTACTTGAAATTTCTTCCGTCTAACTCCACAAGTGTTACCATATACCTCTGTTTGTTCAGATAATGCGGGAAATCGATCTCTTAGTTTAGTTCCGTGTTACAGGCTGAAGTTTTCATGTCTCTAAATTTAAAATTAAATGGCAAGTCAGTGTATTAAATAAGTTAAATATTCAGTATATTTTCGAGGCTCAAAAAGAAAAAAGAAAAAAAAAGGATGTAAAGAAATACATATAAATAATAATAATAATAATAATAATAATAACAAGAAATCCGTGGATTCACATGTCTCGCCTAACGGGGGCTGGACTTAAAAATAAAAAGGTCAATGATGCTTAAATGAAAGTTTGTAAACATTTTAGTAATTAAAAACAATCGAGTTTGCCGTTTGCTGAGATGACATTTAAGTGCATTTGTTTAAAAACAAAATGCCATTCTATTAAAAACAAGAGGCCCAAGAGGGCCTGTGGATGCTCTACTGGCTAAAATGGCTCTTATATCAAGGGTTGTCGACATTAAAATTACCATCAGTAGTTTTTTTAAAACATTGCAAAAACAACAGGGATAGGATGGCCTTAGATCCCTCACCTGGTAATCATGGGCAATATGTCTGCTATGTCTAGTCTGGCATGGGCATTTTTTAATTTGTCCCACTTTCTTCTATGAATGAAATTTCATAAAAATGGGTGGGGGGAAGGGTTTATATTAACATTCTAAACAAATATGATAAAGATCAGATACAAAATGAAGTAACTACAGATTTAACAAAGGAAAATACAAAAATACAATATAGCATGTTTCACCAATTCAAGGGCCATAACCTGTCGTTACTAACTAGATCTAGCTGATTTTCGAACTTGTCCAAAATTTCATTGATATCAAATGCTTTGCACAACTAGACATCTTACTGAGGCTTCCTGCCAAATTTTGTAGAAATCCAACAAGCCGTTTAGGAGGAGTAGCGATAACAAGAAATTTGAAGTAAAAATGTCAAAGTGCCATAACTCCGTCATAAATCAGCAAACTGGAACAAAAGCGCGATATGCACAACTAGACATCTTACCGATGCTTCCTGCCAAGTTTCGTCGAAATCCAAAAAATGTCAAGGGGCTGTAACTCCATCAAAAATCAATGAACCGGAAAAAAAATGCAATAGGCACAGCAATGCTTCCTTCTAACACGGCGTTAACACCAAAATAATAATAATAATGAAATAAGAAAATTAAAAAAAAAAAAAAATCAAGAAATTTAAAAAAAATATGTCAAGGGGCTGTAACTCCATCAAAAATCAATGAACCGGAAAAAATCTGGTAAAGTTTGGTAAAGATCAGATGTAAAATGAAAGCCCTATCGTATTAACGAGGCTGAATATAGCATTTTTAACTAAATCAAGGGCCATAACTCCGCTGTTATTTGTCCGATCTGGCTGGTTTTCGAACTTGTGCGAGCTTTCATTGATATTAACAATCTGGTAAAGTTTGGTAAAGATCGGATGAAAAATGAAGGCCTTTGGCCAGTAGAGCTAAAAATCATCAGCTCCAAAAAGTAGGTCAAGTTCATACATGAAATCCAGGCATCCAAAAAAAAGATGCACTAACGAAGACACAACTACGTCAAAATAGAATATGTTTTCTTCCAAAGATTAAGCTATAAATTAGGTTTAAAACATCTAGTGCATAATTCCAGGTCATGAGAAAGTGATGTAAATGTAACAATTAAAGTTATCTGCCCTTTGCTTGGATGGTGAAGGTCACATCCACATTTGCTTTGTCACGTTGCAATGTACCACTCAAGATACAACTATAAGCAAAGTTTGAAAGGTCTTAGTGCATACAGTTTGTGAAAAAGTGACCTAAACGCCAAAGTTGAAGGTAAAAATCATAAGGTTATCTGCCTTGCTTGGAGGGTCAAGGTCACTTCCACATTTGCTTTGTCACGTTGCGATGTACCACTCAAGATACAACTATAAGCAAAGTTTTAAATGTCAAGTGCATCCAGTTTGTGAAAAAGTGACATAAACGCAAAGGTTGAACCTAAAAATTATTAAGTTATCTGCCCTTTTCTTGGAGGGTCAAGGTCACATCCATATTTTCTTTGTCACGTTGCCATGTATCACCCAAGATACAACTATAAGCAAAGTTTGAAAGGTCTAGTGCATACAGTTTGTGAAAAAGTGATCTAAATGCAAAAGTTGAACCTAAAAATTAGTAAGTTATCTGCCCTTTGCTTGGAGGGTCAAGGTCACTTCCACATTTGCTTTGTCACGTTGCGATGTACCACCCATGATACAACTATAAGCAACGTTTGAAAGGTCTGGTGCATACAGTTTGTGAGAAAATGACCTAAACGCAAAACTTGAACCTAAAAATAAGTAAGTTATCTGCCCTTTGCTTGGAGGGTCAAGGTCACTTCCACATTTGCTTTGTCACGTTGCGATGTACCACCCATGATTCAACTACAAGCAAAGTTTGAAAGGTCTAGTGCATAGTTTGTGAGAAAATGACCTAAACGCAAAACTTGAATGTTGACGCCTCCGCCGCCGCCGCCGCCGCCGCCGGAAAAGCAACACCTATGTCTCTTTTTTTTCTTCGAAAAGGCGAGACAATAATGATAATCGCGTCTTCTTGCACATTCGAATAATTGTCGCATTGCGTTTTATAAATGGAGGTCATATGACTTTCCAATGCGATTTTGAGAGTAAAAAGACCCGAGGGACCAAAATGGTCGGATGTAGACAGAATGGACAAAAACACCAAACCTTCTGTGAAACTTCAAGACAGCAATATATTCTTAATTTTGGATTAACCCAAAGAAGATTTGCACAGAAATGTTTTATTTTGTTTTTGGCTTAGATGTAAGCTCCAAATGTTCCCCTTCCCACCATGTTAACTATTTTAGCACATTGCATAGTATTGCATTGAATAGTATAATAAATGTCCCCTCCCCCACCACTCACGTCATCCCACCTCATGTTACTATGTTTAGCACATTTCAAAATCACCGCCATCCAAATGCTTAAAGATAGCAATATAATCTTAATTATGGCTTAACCTAACGATCATTTACACGGAACTGTTTTATTTTATTTTTGGTTTAGATTTAAGCTCCTCTGTAATATACTAAATTTTATTTATTTATTTTTTTGTTTAGGTTAAGACTCCTATTTAGCATATTATGTCATTCTTCCAGAATGCATTATGATACACCTGTGATGCAAGAATCCACCCACATATTTACAGAACATAGGTCAGCGGGCTTCAAGTTGCCCCCACCCATACAGTCTCATACAGGCCGTACTTACGTAACATGTAAGAGTGTTCAGAACATAGAGGAAGGGGGCTCAAATTACCCACAGCCATACAGACACAGGCCATTACCTTTTATGTTACATGTACGGATATACCCCATGTATTGTACGGAACACAGAAGCCCCAGAAGCAGTGTGCTTCAAGTTACCCACACCCAAACAGCCTGTCAAGTTAACACGTAAGAATGACTACGTAGTGTACGGAACATAGATGCAGAAAGCTTCAAGTTGCCCACACCTACGTACTGTAGGCGGCAGTTTGCTCCAAGTTACACACACTCCTTCAAATATTAGTACTGGCCATACCAGTCTTTTTACAAGTATTATTCAACGGAACATAGTGACAGTGGGCTTTCAGTAGCTCTAACTCAAACACATATAGGCCATACCTATCAGTTACCACATGTACATATACTCAAGATGCCCACACCCGTACATGTCATGTTAACACATAATATTATAACATAGACACAGAAGGCTTCAAGTTGCGCACACCCACGAATTGTACAGAACGTAGAGGCAGCGCGCTTCAAATTATCCACACTCGAACAGATACTTGCCTTACCTGTCATGTTACACGCAAGTATATAACCATGTATTATACAGATGACCATAGAGGCAATGGGCTTCAACTCGCTCACACACTAGTAGATAAATGCAATACCTGGCCTGTTAACTATTAAGAAGACTCACGTATTGTGTGGAACATAGATGCAGGTCTAAAGTTTCAAGTTGCGCACATACACATATTGTACAGAACGTAGAGGCAGTGGGCTTCAAGCCACACTCATACAGATACAGGTCATATATAGAGAATAGAGCCACCTATTGTACGGAACATAGATGCAGAGGGCTTCAAGCTGCCCACACCCAAACAGATACAGACCGTACATATTATGTTACACTTAAGTATACACCCATATATTGTACAGAACCAAGAGGAAGCGGGCTTCAACCTAACTACACTTATATTGATACATGCCATTCTAGTCGTGTTACACTTAAGTATATACTCACATATTGTAAAGAACATACTTGTAGAAGCAGAAGGCTTCAAGTTGCCGACACTCATACAGATACAGGCCGTCCCTGCATGTTACATGTAGGCCTAGATCACAACCACATGTTGGACACAACATTGAGACAGTGGGCTTCAAGTTACCCACACTCATACATATATACAGATCATACCCGCCAGTCCTGACAGGTTATATGTAAGCCCACACCCACGTATTGTATGGAACATATAGATCTTTTATTCAGCAAAATTCCAAAAGGTGATAAGACCCATGAGGATACAAAAAAAAAAGGTTGTCAGCAGGTACATGCAATAGGTATGTGTACTTATGCAAAAACACTAGTGTTTCAACATCAACACGATATATAAATATAAAGCTTTTGAAAGAAACAATTAAAGAAATATTTTCAATCATGTATGTTATTGATATTATTAATACATTTTAAACAGTTTTTAATCGCATAATATATGACAAGATGACTGTCAATTAAATCCTAAATAACTTTATTTCACCTTTTAGTCAGAATGCTTCAAGTAGCCCATACTCGTACAAATATATGCCACACATGTCAATTTACACGTAGGTATACACCCATGTATTGTACAGAACATAGCTTCAAAAGTCTTCAAGTCTTCAAGTAGCCCATACTCTACCACATATTGTACGGAATATTGACACATTGAGATTAAAGCCACCAGCACTCATATAGATACAATCCATACCTGTCATGTGACACTTATATACCCACATAGTGTCAGAAGGCTTGAAGCTACTTAAAGGCCATACATACACGTAAATATACACCCACATATTGTACAGACGAACATAGAGTCAGACGGCTTCAAGTAGCCCACACTCATACAGATACAGGCCATACCTGTAATGTTAAAAGTAAGTACACACCCACCCATTGTAAAGAACCTAGAGTAGCGGGCTTCAAATTACCCATTCCCACACAGATGCAGGCTGTACCTGTAAGACCATACCTATACATGTGTACAGAACATAGACACAGCAGGTTTCAATATACACACACCCATACATGTACAGGCTGCACATGTCATGTTACTCGCAAGACTGCACCCAATAAGGCTTAAATCTAACGTTCCCTCCTTATAAAAAGATTAAACAAAAACACAGTAACGGAATCTAATAAAAATATGTTTTTTTATTGGAGGAAAGGTATCATTACACCGAGAGTGATATGGAAAACTGGGATATTCTGACATTTCATAACAAGAAATGTCACAGTAAGTGACAAATGCCCACGAAGTGACCTGTACGTGTGACCTTGACCTTGGAGCAATATAAAACCAAAATATATTTAAAAAAAAATAAATATATATATATATATATATTATTAAAACAAAATAATAATAATTTAAAACAAAACAAATGAAATAAAATTAAATTTAAAAAAAAAAAAAAAAAAAATACAAATGAAATAAAATTTAAAAAAAAAAAAAAAAAAAAAAATTAAAAAATTATTTTTTTTTTTTTTTTAAAAAACAACAAAAAAAACAAAGATTCAATAAAAAAACACAAAAAAAAAAAAAAATCAATAAAAAAAAAAACATAAAAAAAAAAACATAAAAAAAAACATTCACAAAAAAAACAAAAATCACAAAAAAATAAAGAACTAAATGAAAAAAAAATAATGAAAAAATATATATTTTTTAATTAAAACAAGTTCCAGTCCAGGAATGCCAGAGGTATTGTCTGACACAATTTGACCTTTGACCTCTAAGTGTGACCTTGACCTTGTGGCCACAGACCTAGATTTGTGCTCGACACATCGTCTAATTGTGGTGAGCACTTGTGCCAAGTTATTTGAAAATCCGTCCAGATATGCCAGAGTTATTGATCGGACACAATGAGATCTTTGACCTATTTGTGACCTTGACCTTGGATCCACGGATCTGGATTTTGAGCGCGACACATCATGCTGTTATGGTGAGCACTTGTGCCAAGTTAATTCAAAATCCGTCAAGAAATCCTAGAGTTATTGACCTGACATGATTTGACCTTTGACCTCTAAGTGTGACTTTGACCTTTGAGCGACGGACCTGGATTTTGTGCGCAACATGTCGTCTGGTTGTGCTGAGCACTTGTGCCAAGTTATTTGAATATCCATCAAGGAATGCCAGTTTTACCTTTGACCTCTAAATGTGACCTTGACCTTAGAGCCACGGACCTGTGTTTTGTGTTCGACACGCCGTCTAGTTGTGGTGAGAAATTGTGCCAAGTTATTTGAAAATCTGTCCATGAATGTCAGAGTTATTAATCAGACACGAAAGCATTTTGTTTTCACCTTTGACCTCTAAATGTGACCTTGGAGCCAAGGACCTGGGTTTTGTGCGCGACACGTCGTCAAGTTGTGGTGAGCAATTGTGCCAAGTTATTTGAAAATCTGTAAATGAATGTCAGAGTTATTAACCTGACATGAAAGCGCTTTGTTTGACCTTTGACCTCTAAGTGTGACCTTGACCTTGGCGCTACGGACCTGGGTTTTGTGCGCGACACGTTGTCTAGTTGTGTTGAGAAATTGTGCCAAGTTATTTGAAAATCTGTCCATGAATGTCAGAGTTATTAATCGGACACGAAAGCACTTTGTTTTGACCTTTGACCTCTAAATGTTACCTTTACCTTGGAGCCAGGGACCTGGGTTTTATGCGCGACACGTCGTCTAGTTGTGGTGAGCAATTGTGCCAAGTTATTTGAAAATCTGTCCATGAATGTCAAAGTTATTAACCGGACACGAAAGCACTTTGTTTTGACCTTTGACCTCTATGTGTGACCTTGACCTTGGATCCACAGACTTGGGTTTTGTGCGCGACACGTCGTCTAGTTGTGGTGAGCAATTGTGCCAAGTTATTTGAAAATCTGTCCATGAATGTCAGAGTTATTAACCTGATATGAAAGCGCTTTGTTTTGACCTTTGACCTCTAAGTGTGACCTTGACCTTGGAGCCACGGACCTGGGTTTTGTGCGCGACACGTCGTCTAGTTGTGGTGAGAAATTGTGCCGAGTTATTTGAAAATCTGTCCATGAATGTCAGAGTTATTAATCGGACACGAAAGCACTTTGTTTTGACCTTTGACCTCTATGTGTGACCATGACCTTGGAGCCACGGATCTGGCTTTTGTGCGCGACACGTCGTCTAGTTGTGGTGAGCAATTGTGCCAAGTTATTTGAAAATCTGTCCATGAATGTCAGAGATATTAACCTGATATGAAAGCGCTTTGTTTTGACCTTTGACCTCTAAGTGTGACCTTGACCTTGGAGCCACGGACCTGGGTTTTGTGCGCGACACGTCGTCTAGTTGTGGTGAGTAATTGTGCTAAGTTATTTGAAAATCTGTCCATGAATGTCAGAGTTATTAATCGGACACGAAAGCACTTTGTTTTGACCTTTGACCTCTATGTGTGACCATGACCTTGGAGCCACGGATCTGGCTTTTGTGCGCGACACGTCGTCCTGTTGTGGTGAGCAATTGTGCGAAGTTATTTGAAAATCCGTCCCATGATTGTCAGAGTTATGAAGCAGACACGATTGTACAGACAAACGGACAACCTTTGACCTCTAAGTTTGACCTTGACCTTGGAGCCACGAACCTGTGTTTTGTGCGTGACACGTCATCTTCTTGTGGTGAGCAATTGTGCGAAGTTATTTGAAAATCCGTCCATTATTGTCAGAGTTATGAAGCGGACACGATTGTACAGAAGAACAGATTTTGACCTTTGACCTCTAAATGTGACCTTGACCTTGGAGCCACAGACCTGGATTTTGTGCGCGACACGTCGTATTGTTGTAGTGAGCAATTGTGCGAAGTTATTTGAAAATCCACCCATTACTGTCAGAGTTATGAAGCGGACACGATTGTACAGATGAACGGACAGACAGTGCGACTACTATATGCCACCCTTCGGGGGGCATAATAATGAATAAGCATTTAAAATATATGTTTATTACAGAAATCAACAGTTTTCGTTACTTTTTACCTGTCTGACCCTAAAAAAATACATTTACGGATTCACGAACCTTTGGGGACCCTTTTAAAAACATGGAGAAATATATAACATACATTTGAAGAAAGTTTGGTGCTTTTGTCCGGCGTGTTAGATTGGGTCCCAAAACCTCGGTTGTGGTCCCTAGCTATTAGAAGGGTGTTCCAAGGAACACTTGTGACGCCTGTCTTTTATGAAAAGGGACATTACTCTGCCAAAATGAAATTCAGAGTTATTGGACATGTGTAACAACATTTTGAGAGTAAAAAGACACGAGGGACCAAAATGGTCGGATGTAGACAGAATGGACAAAAACACCAAACCTTCTGTGAAGCTTCAATACAGCAATATATTCTTAATTTTGGATTAACCCAAACAAGATTTGCACAGAAATGTTTTATTTTGTTTTTGGCTTAGATGTTAGCTCCAAATGTTCCCCTTGGGTTTAGAAGATGAAGATGTGTGTGAAGTTTCATGTACATAGGTCAAATACTTTTCAAGTTATGGCCAAGGTTAGGTTGCAGGGCCAGGTTAAAGTGTGACGGATGACGACGGACAAGAGATGCCGATAGACGGACTAAGTGGTCCCTAAGTGTCTGCCATGCTAGGAAAGCGACACACAAACTACGGAGATATATTAAATCTACCGATTGCCTAACACACCGCGTGGATATCACTGTGGTGTAAGTTGTACGGTAGGAAATGTTCTGTCACTTCCAAGATGGCGGACGACGACAGATGACTTACACCAAAGTCGTCCGCCATCTTGGAAGTGACTGAACATTTCCTACCGCACAACTTACACCACAGTCGTCCGCCATCTTGGAAGTGACTGAACATTTCCTACCGTACAACTTACACCAGAGTCGTCCGCCATCTTGGAAGTGACAGAACATTTCCTACCGTACAACTTACACCAGAGTCGTCCGCCATCTTGGAAGTGACAGAACATTTCCTACCGTACAACTTACACCAGTCGTCCGCCATCTTGGAAGTGACAGAACATTTCCTACCGTACAACTTACACCACAGTCGTCGTCCGCCATCTTGGAAGTGACTGAACATTTCCTACCGTACAACTTATACCACAGTCGTCCGCCATCTTTGAAGTGACAGAACATTTCCTACCGTACAACTTACACCAGAGTCATCCGCCATCTTGAAAGTGACAGAACTTTTCCTACCGTACAACTTACACCAGAGTCGTCCGCCATCTTGGAAGTGACAGAACATTTCCTACCGTACAACTTACACCACAGTCGTCGTCCGCCATCTTGGAAGTGGCAGAACATTTCTACCGTACAACTTACACCACAGTCGTCCGCAATCTTGGAAGTGACAGAACATTTCCTACCGTACAACTTACACCAGTCGTCCGCCATCTTGGAAGTGACTGAACATTTCCTACCGTACAACTTACACCACAGTCGTCCGCCATCTTGGAAGTGACAGAACATTTCCTACCGTACAACTTACACCAGTCATCCGCCATCTTGGAAGTGACAGAACATTTCCTACCGTACAACTTACACCAGTCGTCCGCCATCTTGGAAGTGACAGAACATTTCCTACCATACAACTTACACCAGTCGTCCACCATCATGGAAGTGACAGAACATTTCCTACCGTACAAGTTACACAACAGTGGATATGGCAAGCCAGTAAGTATTTATTCTAAAACAGGATATAAAGAAATGCTTTTAACGTAGAAGGATATCTCTTTAAGCTCTTTAAGCTCAAAATATATCTTTTTAAGTAAGCGAGATATCTACAAGTTTTACAAAGATATCTTGTTACGTTTAAGAGATCTCTAGATTTGCGAGATAGATAATGTGGGCTGCCTTACGCGGAGAGAAATATATAGATAATGTGGGTTGCCTTACGTGCAGAGATATATAGACAATGTGGGGTGCCTTACGTGGAGAGAAATGTTCATCAAAGCTGTCCAGTGTTCAGATCATATAGTAACATATGTGTGCCGATTAAAAGTATAGGTTTATTGAAATACCAGATTGCGTAATATAAATTATGAGTTGATAACTCTTTAATTCGACGCTTCTGTCTTGGTGTTTGGCCTAGCTGGTTAAAGCCGGTTATACTGTGCCTATAGGGTTTGAATTCTCAAAATATGTAAGTTATATATAATATATATATATATATCGTCGTCAATAGGTTAAGAAACGGTATACATATCTTCTAAATGTTGGCTGTTGTTGGTGGGATAGCTACTTTAAGTTGTGACTATTACTCTTTTGTCGCTATCACTTTAAGGACCTATATCCCAATGCTTAATGATCATTGAAAAAGCATGGAAATCATGTGACCCCTGGGTCACACTTTGTACAGGACCAACACCTTTGTCGCGGTGTTATTTTAACAAACTTGACAGCCATTAATCATCCATGTGATGTTAGGAGTGATCCCAATAACTCACCTCTAAGCCTTCAGCTCCCACTAATTGAAATAAATAGGTATACAGGTAGGTAAACGACATATGTTCTTGGGATCAGAAGGACTTCACAAAGATAAATGGTGGTTACAATCCTTTAACAGTCTGGGTAATATTGGGCTGAAATTGGAGATGATGAGTGTAACATAACAATAATGGAATTGAATTGAATTGGATTTTAAGGCGCACCAACACATGAAATTTATATGGCGTCTAACAGGAATGAACATGCCAGGCTCATCCTCCATTTACATCGAGAATAAAATAAAATATGGAGAATGGGCCTAGAACCTTCTCACCTGCAGAACTGCAGAGTTGCTGCGAATTCTATTGTACACTCCATTTACGCTGGAACCACGTTGATTGTTTTTCTTCCACTGCTCTATTGATTTGAGCGAGATGGCACCTGAAACAATGCAGGGGTCATGATGAAGACCCTTAATGAGCATGAACAAAAAATGATAAATGAACATGACTTTGGGCGATGAAGACGATTACCGGACATGAATATCTCCTTCCTGATCCCCACTCAATTCAGTTTCCAGCTCTCAATGGGGGGAACAGATGAGTGCAGACAAAGTAAAAACACTAGATAATGATTCTCAATTTTAATCAATGTTCGTATCAATAAAAACAAACAAGATACATTTTAACCACACATTTTTTGTTTTGTTTTAATAAAATGAGATTTTAACCGATAACACAACCGATCATATTAATATTAATTTTAAATACCTGGTTAAGTTAGTCAACAAAATTATACATAAAGTGCCAGAAAAAATACACTTCATCACAAAAATGCATCCAAAACTTTAAAAAAATCATTCAAACAACCGAAACTATTGGGTTTTACAGCCCACCCACATAAAATGGTTACATGACATCAACTGGCATGAACATACCAGGCCCACCCTCCATTTACATCGAAATAAAAATATGCAGAATGGGCCTAGAACATTCTCACCTCCAGAGTTGCTACAAATTCTTTTGGAAACACTTTATTTTTCGCTGGAGCCATAAGTAATGGGACACAATACACGGATGATGATGAAAACCTTTAAATAAAATGATGACATATTATACAATTCGCAGCTCGACTATTCGATTTTTCAGAGAATAAGAAAGTATATAGCTAGCATATACCATCAGAAAACAAGGCTTAAACAATGTGGAGGTGCGACTGGGGGTGTGGGGGGGTGGGGGTGGGGGTGGGGGGGGGGGGTGTGTGGAGAGTATAGAGGGGGAAGCATGAACGTATAAGTACGACTAATGACACATCACTCAATATTTCTTCTCAAAGACGCATGAACGTATAAATACCACTAATGACACATCACTCAATATTTCCGACGCATGAACGTATAAATACCAATAATGACACATCACTCAATATATAATAGTCAGTGTGCAATGTTTAACAATTATTATAATCTTCTGGAGCACATGAGAGCGACTTACAATTATTATTCATGATATAGAATATGCAAATAAGAAAATCGGAGAAGTTGCGATTTAGTAAATTAAAGAAGTACTTTAACACTAATCACAGATCAGACAATATGGCTGGGCAAATTGGCAGGGGCGTAGCCAGAGCCTTTTGGAGAATACGCCCTGGGTGAGGGTGCGGGAGGGTGTGTCCCCCTCCTGCTGGTGGGGGTCCGGGCTTCCCCGGGATTTTTTTTAATTTTGGAGGTTTGTGGCTTCATTTGAGCGAGATTTTGGAGGCTCTCGCCACCATTCATTAAGTGTGTTTTTAAATATAGTGCCTCACCCCCTACCCCACTTCAATTTTTATTGCTGATTTTAAAAAATAAGCACTTTCATTTTTTTACATTCGATTTTCTAGAGTACGCCCGGGCATACAGGAGTAGTACGCCCGGGCATACAGGAGTATTCCTGGCTACGCCCCTGATTGGTATCCCAGTCTTCTGTAATAATGAGCCCCCTTGTTTGGGTGGGGTGGGGCGCAACACAGCTATATGTCTATGAATGGACCTTAACAACACATGTAAAACAAGAGGCCCAAGAGGGCCTGTGGACGCTCTACTGGCTCAAGATAAAGTTTATGTATAAGGGGCCATAAGTCTTTCAAAAATCATTCAACCAGGACATGGCAATGACAGGTGCAACTAGGCTTAGTACTGATCATTGTCGCCAAGATTCACTGAAATCTGGCAGAGTTCAGAAGAGACTAATCAGGACAAAGTTTGTGTATTAAAACATTTAAAGAGTCACAACTCTGCCAAAAAACATTCAACCGAAATATGGCGATGATATGCACAACTAGGCTTGATACTGATCATCCTTGTCAAGTTTCGTCTATATCCAGCCTGGGGTTCAGGAGAACTAGCCCAGAAAAAAACTGTGGTATCAAAATCCTTTAAAGACCAGAACTCTGCCAAATATCTGTAAACCGGAACGTGACGATGACATGCACAACTAGGCTTGGTGCTGATCATCCCTGCAAAGTTTCATTGAAATCTGGCAAGGGGTTCAGGAGAAGTAGACCAGACAAAATTTGTGTATTAAAACCTTTAAAGGGCCATAATTCTGCCAAAAACATCCTTCAACCGGAATACGGCAATGATTTGCACAACTAGACATGGATTTGATCATCCCTAAAAAGCTTCGTTTAAATCTGGCCAGGGGTTCAGGAGAACTAGTCAGAACAAAGTTTGTGTAAAACCTTTAAAGGGCTATAACTCAGCCAAAATCATTCAACTGGAACACGGTGACTATATACAACAAGGCTTGGTACTGATCATCCCTGCAAAGTTTCAATGAAATCCGGCCAAATGAAGGCCCTTTCGTCTTAATGAGGCCAAGATATAGCATATTTCAGAAAATCAAGGGCCATAACTCTGATGCATATAGTCCAATCTGGATGTTTTTCAAACTTGTTCAAGCTTTTATTGATATTAACAATCTGGTAAAGTTTCTTAAAGATCGGATGAAAGATGAAGGCCCTATCATCTTAACAAGGCAAAATATAGGATTTTTAACTAAATCAAGGGCCATAACTCCACTGTTACTTGTACGATCTGGCTGGTTTTCGAACTTGACCGAGCTTTTATTGATATTAACAATCTAGTAAAGTTTCATAAAGATCGCATGAAAAATGAAGGCCCTATCAACTTGAGGCAAAATATAGCATTTTTAACTAAATCAAGGGCCATAACTCATCTGTTACTGGTCCGATCTGGCTGGTTTTCGAAATAAACAATCAGGTAAAGTTTTGTAAAGATCAGATGAAAGATGAAGGCCCTATCGAATTAACGAGGCAAAATATAGCATTTTTAACTAAATCAAGGGCCATAACTCCGCTATTACTGGTCCGATCTGGCTGGTCTTCGAAATTGTTCGAGCTTTCATTTATATAAAAAATCTGGTAAAGATCGAATAAAAGATAAAGGCCCTATCATCTTAACGAGTCAAAGTATAGCACTTTTAACAAAATTAAGGGCCATAACTCCGCTGTTAATGGTCCGATCTAGCTGGTTTTCGAACATGTTCGAGCTTTCATTTATATAAACAATCTGGTAAAGTTTGGTAAAGATTAGAAGAAAGATCAAGGCCCTATCGTCTTAATGAGGCAAAATATAGGATTCTATTCTATTCTATTCTTGCTCGAGAACCACACTTGGCTCGGGAACCAAACTCTCTTAGCTCAAACACTCTTGCTCTTTTTCTTGCTCGGGAACCAAACTGGGCTCAAACAGTCTTGTTCCTATTCATGCTCGAGAACCACACTGGGCTCGGGAACCAAACACTCTCTTAGCTCAAACACTCTTGTTCTTTTTCTTGCTCTTGAACCAAACTGGGCTCAAACAGTCTTGTTCCTATTCTTGCATGGGAACCAAACTGGGTTCAAACACTCTTGTTCCTATTCTTGCATGGGAACCACACTGGACTAAAAACTAAAAATGTGGCTTATAACCACACCTAGCAAGTAAACACGACCAAGGTTTTATCATACATATCACACTATAAATAGCAAATTAAGTGAAGATCCTAATCTCTGGCAATCACACCATATCTAATCTGCCTTTCTGATCACATCCATCTTCCTGACAAGATACTGTACATGTAGGTTAGATTATTTACCAGATATCCTGCACTCCATATCTAGTATAATACCTGACAAGATCCTGTACATGAAGGTTAGATGATATACCAGATATCCTGCACTCCATATCTAGTATAATATTGAACATGTACAGAGTGGTTCAGAGTTTATTATGCATGAACCCGTGAGTTGTTGTTCATTTTGGATGTTTTCCAATAATTTTATATATCAACTGATTTTAAAAGTCTCATTTTTATTACTCCATTAGTACCCTTATTGCAAACACTCAAAGAAAACTAATTTTTCAATTTGGAACAGTTTTGGAATTTGTTTGATGAAAACTGGCAGCCTCTAGCCATATTGTTCTTAAACATCTCACATCACAAATATTTTTCCATAGTGTCCAAATGTAATATTTTTTTTATTTGTGGCATAGAGATAAGCGCAATTTATATGTCTTTAGGCTTAAATTCTTCACTGATTCAATATCTGCAATTTAAAACAAAATTAACAAATATTTACCAGGTTGAAAATCTTTTAATTTCATGTTTGCGGGACATCTATTAAAATTCAGCTTGATATGAAAAAAATACAACCCAGTGGTGATTAGACCCATGATGTCTAAAATAAGACTGAATTAGCTAGAAATCTTATATCAACATGAACTTTTCTGTGACCTCTTCCTAAAATGCTTTCGATTCAGCACCTGGTATTATAGGATAAATCAATGTATGCAATAGAAAGTCCTGTAAAAAAGGAGAAAAGAGGAACAATGTTTTGTGTCTACCTCCTTCATATGTAGGGCATGAGTACTCAAGGGCAGATAATAGCATTGTGAGTCCTGAAGATATACGTGGTTATATAAGTAGGTTGGACACTTTCATGCATCGCAACAACCAAATGGCTTCAAAAGTATAGTGTTGTCTATTTTCTTTCCTTAACCACCCTATTCAATAAGATGATTTTTTTAAAAATTGCTTTTATTTAAATTACACAATGTTTTCTCCTAAAGGTACATTACAATTACCTCAGTCATGAATATTGATGAGTGGGCTGGCAATAATAGGCCATACATTATGCATAAAATAAGAATAAAACATGTTGAATTTGCATAATTTAGATGCTGGCTCCAGCCACTTCCCTTTAAAGTAATGGACAAATTGTTAAATTAAGTAAATCTGTGTTTAACTTTCATTGTAACAGGCACTGTGTGGTTCCCAGGAAGGATATGGCCACTGCTCATTATAGCAATCACTGTGTGGTTCCCAGGAAAGAATATATCCAGGAAGAGGGGTAAAATCTCCCGGAATTCATGTTTATTTTTATCATTTTTGTCATGTTCATTAAAGGTCTTCATCACAATCCTTCTATTGCTTTAGGTGCTACTTGAGTGGTGGCAGAAAACAGTGATCATGGCCTAGCAATAATGGAGTGTTTACAAGAGAATTTGCAGTTCTGCAAGGTGACAAGGTTCTAGGCCCATTCTGCATATTTTTATCTCGATGTAAATGGAGGCTGGGCAGGGAATTTTCATTCCTGTTGGTGCCATATAACCTTTCTGAGTTGGTGTGCCATAAAACACAATTCAGCTTAACTCATTATAACAGTAAGGAAGGATTCTTTCAAAACAAATTTGGGCAAAATTGCTGTGTGTCCCTTTAATATGTGTGCTGTCTCATATCTTGACTGTTTTCTGTACCAGTTCATGTATCACAACCAACACTTCACTATAGTTGCTGTATAAGGTATTCTGAAACGAACAACTGCAAAAACAACAACTAGCGCATACATATGCATAGCGCCTACAGAAACCAGAGGATTGTGGAGCAGCTAAACAGAAAGGCAGTTATATAGATGGGGAATATCAACCTCTTTAGAAATTCTACGTATACCATCGTATACATTGTATGTTTTTCTTGATCTGAACAAAATAGTTGAGAGATTGGATCTATGGATATTAGGTTTGACAGTTATTAGCCACTATCAGTTGTCGGATAAAAATTAACGGACAGACAACGAACAGGTGGACGGTCAATGCCACGTAATGTCCCTACGGTGGTATATAGTCATGGTCGATGAAAACGCACCACAAAAGAAATCCTTTCAAAAGTTAGAATTTGAGGCATTTTGGACAAAATATGATATAATCCATATAACGAGTCGACATTTTTTACGCGCATATCTGGATTTAGTGCATTTCACATTGGTGTTATGAAATTCACGTACATTTCCGGGTTTCTTCAGTTACATCACACAAAGAAATCATTTTCTCAAAACATTCATTGCATAATACTGTCAGAAGTCAAACAATAAAAAAGCCAGTAAAAAAGCCAGTAAGTCAGTAAAAACAATTTGAATTTATTCCCAGACAGATCAATGCAGATTGAAATTTAGTGGAATTTACGTTTAATGACAAGGTAAATAACTGTAACTGCTTGTCGTAAAAGTCTACCAATATACATGTAAGACAAGTTAGGTATCAATATTCAATACTTAAAAAATATTGGTTCAGCACTTTTATTCCAAATGGTTTTGAATAATCCAACAGCATAAACATATGGAGTTAATGGTGCATTTTCATTGACCGTCAGTATATTTATATTTTTCTTCTTTATATCCATTTTCAATGAGATTAGAAGCATTAAACACATCAGTCTTACCTCAAAGCAATCATTGGAAATATCACCAACAATACTGCCGACAAATTGATGTTAAAAATGGTATCAAAGTTTCTTGTTCATAATGGCATACATATTGGGGGAGGGGGAGAGAGGTGGGGTTGGCATGGTGGAGGGATGGGAATGGGCGATATATAAACATTCCAAACAAGTTTGATAAAAATCGGCCAGTACTGGCTGTATACCAGATATCGTCATTTTTATGTAGGTTCTTTAATATACCAAAATCAAAACTAGTCATCTCATTAATATTTTTGCCGGTAGAGAAGCTTACCCCTTTCCCGTAAATATTCTGTGTTTACATTGTTTCTATTCTCAGTAACAAGTGTCACGTGACCGTTACTAAATATAGACAGAATTGGGCCGGTCGTTTGAGTTGAATGTAGTAGTTATTGTCATGTTCAGTTCAATACCGAATAATCCATGTTTGGGATGATGAAAACTTGTGTAGTTATTAACTGAAACATAAATATACCATTGCAAATGAATACATAAAAAAAAATATCTAGAAAAAAATTACCAATTTAAAATGGTTTTTCAACTGAAGGTATCGGATGTAATTTAAATTGATTGACGTGAACTAGTTGTCTCCCTTGGCTGAAAATGTTCAGCACATGCTTTTAGTTTTTTGGGCATGTCAAATTGATTCAATGGTTCGACGTAAAAGGTCAGCTGTTTTAAAAAGAAATTTTCCTGCGCATGCGCATTAGCGCGCGATTTCCTCGACTGTGTTTTGTTTATATAGGTACACGGGTTGGTTTGAGAGTGTATGTTAACATTTCTAAACTATTTTTTCCTCTCCAATCGTCTGATGATAGTGTGTAGCGATTTGTAAAGTGGGGTCGAAAAATAATCACAACATCGAGCGTTTTATTGATAATGACGAAATCTGGTGAATGACGATAACTGGTACACAACCAGTAGGGCTAATAGAAAATTTGAATGCAAAACTTGAATGTAAATTAACAAAGTGCAAAACGTAGGTCAAGATCATTCATATTTGACTTACTATTTATTGGATCACAATTTGCCATTCACAATTCTGGCTCATGAAATTATTATTTACAATTGAACTCCAAAAACATGACTTATATAATACAATCACTGTCAAAAATGTTGTATTTCTGAAGTAACAGTCTTCTTTATTAAATCTGAACAGTGACTTGTCTCTTATATTCATCTGATGGCAACTACCCTGAAGTAGATTTACAATTCTATACAGACTGAATGCACAGATTCACTTTGTCGTGTCTCCAGCAGTTTTATTGCTGCATGAATTGGATTATAGCAAGACAAGTACATCATAGTTCATATTATATCTGGTAACTTTGACAGTTTTTAAATTAGTCACTAAGACTTTAAGTGATTCAAATACTCTGGTTGGCGATATGTTTATAAATGACAAAGCAAACATCATGATGGTAAGGTAAGAGATTGATATCATCTTAAAACAGAACACAATGGTGTGATCTTTGTATACAGCAATATGAATCAATACTTTATCACTTCACAGCTGAAACAAATCTCTCTCAGTGGCACAAACAACTGCTTCATTTCAATCTTAATGTGGTAAGCTCTGTCTTAGTATGATAAGATCTGTCTTAATGTGGTCAGATCTGTCTCAGTGTGGTAAGATCCGTCTTAATGTGGTAAGATCTGCCTTAGTGTGGTAATATATGGTAAGAGTAGTCTTAGTGTGGTATGATCTGTCTTAATGGGGTCAGATATGTCTCAGTGTGGTAAGATCTGTCTTAATGTGGTAACAGGGCTTCCACTAAGGTTCAAATTTAGGAAGTTCGAACTTCCTGTGTATCAAATTTGGAAGTTCATGGGGAAAATTTAGGAAGTTCCAGTGTTTGGGCATGGCATTCATACTCAGTCTTTGAGTCAAGTGATTCCGCGTGGTTGTGAGGGAAACAACACATCTAAATTGTTAAAAAGAAAAAAAGGATATTTATAATCATCTATATGTTTATAAAAGAAAATATTTGATGACATCATTATATAAACGGTTTCAAACTAAAAATACTTAATTTGCCTTTGCGTGCCATTCCCCACCCACAAGTTTTATACAGTGAATTACATTTTGCAAACAGTTTTCAATTTATCAGTCCAGGAAAGCTTTTAAATTGGCATACATTAATGAAAGGTATGTAAAACTGTCAAGTGTAGGAATAAATGTATCAGATTCTTTAATGTTTTATCAAAGCAATCGATTGTTTTTGCCAGTGATAATTTCACTTCCGTGTTTAGTCTCCATTCGCGAAGAGTTCTTTCCCCTAGGTTAGAGATTATTAAATATTGTTTGTCTATCAGTACTTCGTTTCTATTTGTAACTTTGATAAATACATAGAAAAATGACACAAAGATATAAAAGAAATAGCCTAAAAGGTATAATCTGTTTGTGTAAGGAGTTTCAACTTTGTGGTTAATGAATATAAATTAAGCAATTTGGCATCGAGATTATACTGCTAAAATGCGCGGCTTGGCCAATTATCTAATTAACTCTCTCTCCTCTCACCAGCCATGCGTGTGACCCTTGATAAAAACTGGACAAAACCGGTTTTACCTGTCAATTACAGGCTTCACTGAGTTTTAATTGCTTTACAACTTGTTACGTCGGTAGTCTCAAATGAAATAAGATTAGATGGGCGGCTATAATCGGTAATTTACAGATTATGGGACGTCCGTAGTAAACAATCGCGGCGTACTTTGAAGTTTTTGGAAGTACACTGTACGCCTTTGATGTTAATTTTCGCCGTACAACTACGATTTTTGGACGTAATTTACGGCCGTACGCCCGTTAACGGAAGCCCTGGTGGTAAGATCTGTCTTAATGTGGTAAGATCAGTCTTAATATGTTAATATCTGTCTCAGTGTGGTAAGATCTGTCTTTTTGTGGTAAGATCTGTCTCGGTGTGGTTAAAGATCCGTCTCAGTGTGGTAAGATCCATCTTAATGTGGTAAGAACTGTCTTAATATGGTAAGATCCGTCTTAATGTGGTAAGATCTGTCTCAGTGTGGTATGATCTGTCTCAGTGTGGTATGATCTGTCTTAATGTGGTAAGATCAGTCTCAGTGTGGTAAGATCTGTCTCAGTGTGGTAAGATCCATCTCAATGTGGTATGATCTGTCTTAATGTGGTAAGATCCATCTTAATATGGTAAAAACTGTCTTAATATGGTAAGATCTGTCTCAGTGTAGTAAGATCCATCTCAATGTAGTATGATCTGTCTTAATGTGGTAAGATCCATCTTAATATGGTAAGAACTGTCTTTATATGGTAAGATCCGTCTTAATGTGGTAAGATCTGTCTTAGTGTGGTAAGATCTGTCTTAGTGTGGTAAGATCGTAAGATCCGTCTTAGTGTGGTAAGATATGTCTTAGTGTGGTAAGATCAGTCTTAATGTGGTAAGATCTGTCTCAGTGTGGCAAGATCCGTCTCAGTGTGATAAGATCCGTATCGGTCTGGTAAGATCTGTCTCGGTGTGGTAAGATCTGTCTTTATGTGGTAAGATCTGTCTCAGTGTGGTAAGATCTGTCTCAGTGTGGTAAAATCTATCTTTATGTGGTAAGATCTGTCTTTATGTGGTAAGATCTGTCTCAGTGTGGTAAGATCTGTCTCAATGTGGTAAGATCCATCTTATGTGGTAAGATCTGTCTTAATGTGGTAAGATCTGTCTCAGTGTGGTAAGATCTGTCTTAGTGTGGTAAGATCTGTCTTAATGTGGTAATATCTGTCTCAGTGTGGTAAGATCTGTCTCAGTGTGGTAAGATCCATCTTATGTGGTAAGATCTGTCTCAGTGTGGTAAGATCTATCTCGGTGTGATAAGATCTGTCTCAATGTGAGTGTGATAAGATCCATCTTATGTGGTAAGATCTGTCTTAATGTGGTAAGATCCGTCTTAGTGTGGTAAAATCTGTCTTAATGTGGTTAGAATCAGGACAACCTAGGGCCAAACCCACGTGTTCCAGTGAGCAACCACAATTCCTTATCACTTTCAAGGGCAGGTCAAAGACAAGGAATATAATCCAGATGGTGTTGGTGAGAAAAGATTGACTAGCCTACAGGCCGTTTGTGGACGGCACAGGAAGCCTCCTGATGGCTTATTTATGTTTCATCTAGTCTACAGAGTCCATGTCTGTATAGCCAAGGTCTGTGGCTGCTTCCAGAAATATTAGAGGCAAATTTCCTACAGTTTCTTCACTTTTCTCATCACTATCTTCCAAGTCAGGTAACTCTAAATCATCGCTCTTAGGCGAAGTGTCAATGATAAGCTCCCCTCCCTCTTCACTAGAGTCAGCAGTTTCTGATGTTACAGATCTGAAGTCATCTTCGTTTTCATCATCATCGTCGAGTCTATGTGTTACATTTATACCGGCTGAGGGTGGGGGAATAAACACTTCACGTCTACGATAAAACAGGAGATACGCGGCACGTGTCACAACATTTTTCTCGTGGCTAATGGAACTGACTCGGCTGTCGTCACAAAGTCTCCAACCTGAAAACAAGACAAGGTTGATAATTGGGGTTTCATGATCCAAATAATGTTGTAATATAGAGAAATGTAACGTTTGACAGGATGTGAAGATAATATCCCCATAATAAAACATACAACAACTATGTAAAAATTGTAACAAAATATGAACAATGGTTTCTACATGGTGAATTTTATTCACACAGAAATGCTATGTTTTGAATAAAGATAAAAAAATCTGTCCTTTGTGTATATAGCCAGGGATGCAGTCTTGTTCCTTTAAGTTAACTATTCTCGGGTTGAACATCATTTCCAACCACTCTTCAGGCATAAATAAATACAATTTTCCAAGCAAAATATCACCAAAAAATCCGAATATGTTTAAATGTCAGTTGATAAGACGAAACTGCATAAAAATGTCACTGGTATGCAAGAGAATGACTCGATCAAGGTTGTCTGGTTCAGGCAGGCAAATTCCGACCAACCTTCTGTCAGTGTTTGTTTTTTTGTTTTGTTTTTATAACCTTTATTAGGTCATATTCCCAATGCCAAAGCGTAACTTTTTCCCCCAATTTTGAAACAAAGGATCCCAAATGAAAACACACACACACAAAAAAGACATGAGGCAAAGATACATAGCTCTGTGATATGTAATGCTTGATTACTGTGTACTGTTAACAGTACTAAAGATCAGCTATGAAATGAAATCTACTGTAAACAATATTAAAGACACAAGTATGAAATGAATGTTTTACTGTACTTTCCCCAATTTTATGGAAAAATCACATTAGAGTACCCAATTATGACGGTATGGGTAATGTTCCCAAAATATGAAGAAAAAACCCAGTTCATTGGCACATGTTTCAGGACCTGAGGGCTGTCTGTCCCCTCACATCATCATACTTACAATACATGTCTACCTCTTACAATACACAACCTACTATACAGAAATGGCTATCATATCATAACCCTCTCACTCACAAACTTCACTTACCAACTTCACTCTTGAGGCTGTTCATCTTGTCAGCACATCTAACATACGACGTGTAATGTCCGCCGAGAATGCCACCGTGGTGGTTGACCACACCATCCAGGTCATAGATGGGAGGTGGCTCGTTGGCTGGGCGGTTACCCGCATAGTATGCCGAGAGATCCAAACCTCTGGAAGTATACAAAAATAATTGAAAAGCATACGGAAACACGAATATTTGTTTGAATTAACTTCAATCTTTTTGAAATAAAATTGCGCAAAATTACTGCAAAACAGCACAATTGCTGTATATTATAGAATTAGACACAGACGGTTTCCCGATGTCATCATGAATTAATTGAATTAACGTTTTTCTCACAAAAGTCAATTCCCAGAGAACTGCTTCCTAAATTATGTGGAGACCTTCGAATTTTAAGATTAGATTATGTCTG
This sequence comes from Cyrtodaria siliqua, assembly GCA_037043455.1. Lineage (NCBI taxonomy): Eukaryota > Metazoa > Mollusca > Bivalvia > Adapedonta > Hiatellidae > Cyrtodaria > Cyrtodaria siliqua. Next base: position 229,231 of record JAWPHD010002988.1, read on the forward strand.
TGGTTTAGTGGGATTGACTCCCCTTTCAACTGTTAATTTTCTGCATATACGGTCTCTTTACTTCAAGCTTCAGTGCGTTTATTCATTTTAGCAGTTCCCATATTCAATTAGATGCCTCTAAAAGGTATCCATGGGTTTATCTCCCATGTGCTACATTTGAGACTCAATGGACTTATGCCAGGTTTGGAAGCTTGCTTGGTAAATTGTACAAAACTGATCAAATCGAGATCAACTTTTAATGGTCAAATTATAATAGTGAAATACCACTGCATCCCAGGAAAGCAACGGAAGATTTTTTGCTTGGTCACAACCAATTTTATTGTATACTATTTTTAGATTTATTGATGTTGATAAATGCTATAAGGTATGCACCAAATCCATTTAAAAACTACTTAAAGCATTCTTTTTAAAATAGTAAGCTGGAAACATCAGGCCCTCCTCTGGGCATCGCCAATGCGAAAGAAAAAAGAAAATGGCTCTAAATTTCAAACTTTGGCGAAAGTGTTTGGCGACATCGAAATTGCCAAATAGCCAAACTTGTTTAATTTCTCTGCTGTAATCGGCCTGTTACAAATAGACCTCAACACTAATCACCGTGACGAGTGTACATTAAATGTAGTCTAAAACAACACAACTAACCAACTGACACATACCAAGCGCGAACACTTAACATTAAATAAACAAACAAAGCTGATAACCTTTAGTGTTCGGGTAATTAACTTAATCCCTAAATGACAACTGATGACTGTCGTTTTTGCCTCGGGGGTAATCAAGTCTCTCATGCAACACCTTGCAACCATAAAGTATTACACCACTGAATAATATCTAGCCAATCAGGTTCTAACCAATCAAACACTAATCAACACCTCATTAATTTACATATTTTACATGATCGACTAGATCCACGTGACATTTTTTTTTTTGTTCATTCATAATGAATCTGGATTTCACAAAAAAAAAAAGCACACATTTTACACAAAAGACTGGTTTATTAATCAGTTTCCTGGAGATTTTATGTGTATTGCATTGCCAAAATATGTTTTCAATGTATATGGCAGTTCATCTTTTCCAAATAAATTAAAAAAGACGTAAAGATAAGCGAATGTCATGTGTTTCCGTGTTTCCGCGGTTCCGGAAATACGAAAAAACGGCAGGTTCTGAACTTGTTACTGATAGAAAGGACTACCTATACATTTTTTACATGATTACAAAAATAAACTTGAGTTAAAAAGCAATAAAGAAATGATAACGTTTCCTTTTATGTAATAATAACGGGCACAAACATTTCCAAGATTCTTTTTTCTGCAAATGGCCAAGTCCTATCAGAAAATCTGAATCTAAATGATATTTACATTATTTATGCATTAATTACCTGGTAGGAAAGTCGACCATCTTGTCAATCTTATCTCGCCAGATGAAGTTCCTGAATGAGAAGCGCTTCAGCTGTATGATGAGTGTGTGTGGCAGTTTCCACGTGGACAACTGTTTGGTTGCCTCTCGATGTTCCTTGCATGATGGACAGTACCTGGACATACAATGGATAGCAAAATACACACTCGTTATCAAGTATACACAACCCACAATAACATATATGGAAGAAAACTTGAAGGGAGTTCCACGGAACACTTGTGTCACCTGCTGTGTGCTAATTTCAGCAAGTAAAAGCTAACTATAAAGTTTGAACACAAGGGGTGCATTCTTTCATGAATTATGGAGTTTTTTTTTTTTAATTAGTTAAAAAAGTTTATGAAAAGGGACATAACTCTGCATTTGGGGATTGATAAGGAGGAACTGCATAAAGTTTCATGACCATGGGTCAACATTTTGCCAAGTCAGGTTGCAGGTTAAAAGTTTTATGAAAAGGGGCATATCCATAGGATATGGGTAACAACGTTCTTCATGAACATAGGTCAAACACATTTTAAGTTAGGCCAGTTATGAGCTTGGTAAGGTTGCAGGTTTAAGTTTTATGAAAAGGGCCATAACTCTGCCAAAATGAAAGCCACAGTTAATGGACATGTTTTAACGACATTCCTTAAGCTAAGATGAAGATGTGTGTAAAGTTTTATGAACATAGGTCAAAACTTTTCAAGTTAAGGCCAATGTTAGGTTGCAGGTTAAAGTGTAACGGACGACGGGACGATGGATAAAGTGATCCCTACGCTGGCGACACAAGAAATACTATCATTATGCACGTACCAATACTTTCTAACACTTGGGGGTGGGGGCAGCAGCAGGCATTCCTCCGGGTAAGACAGAATTCAGAAATATGTTATAAATGGCCCCCAGGGGATATAGGGATATTTGATATTAGTGAATAAATATGGGCAGGAATTAGACAATCAATTTGTACATTTATTTTTCAAAATCCCCTGTGTATGACTGCCACTCTGGTAGAGGAAAACATTGATCGATGTATTATTAAGTATATAGAAAAAACATTTATATCTGTTACATAATATGTACTCCATAATAAACTAGTTTTCATCAGGGTACAAACTGGAGGGCGACACGAACAACAAAGTCTTCCTTTTCCCGTCCATTCCTGGATTAACATTTTAATACTTAAAATCTCCAATTGCAGGAAGCTAAGGTGTCCTCTGCAAAATACTTAAGAAAATCAGATCTACGGTAAGATCTTAATTTCTACGTACCATGCTTCTTCAGGGGAGAGAATTTCTGGTTCTGTAAAGAGTTCTATGCACTGCTCCAGAGTTACATTGCTACTCTCTGTAATATAAACAAATACGCAAAGTAAATATGTAAGCATCTGTGGACACAAGGCTTAATATGTGATCAATACTTAAGAATAAAAATCCAAAATAAAAAAATAATAATAAACAAGAGGCCCAAGCGGGACTGTCGACGCGCTCTACTGGTATGATGTGATTCAAAAACATAAACATGATAGAGGCCAACCCAAGAAACATGTTTCCTATATATAACTCTATGTAAACTTTGGGTTATCGTGTTGGCTATTTTGAATATTTGACCACAATGAAAAACACACACTTGATAGAACACACACTTGATGGAGGCCAACAACAGGAACACGTATATGATATTTAACTAGAATGGAATAAGCGGTAATATGTCATATGTCTTTGATAAATGTCCTTGAATTTGACCTCAGTTTAGCCATGGCGGCCATCATGGATGACTGGAGGCCCCAAAAAACACAAATCTGATGGGGACTAACCCAAAGATCATTGTGTGATTAAGTTTCATTAAAATCCTTCAAGTGGTTTCAAGAGAAGATGTCATTTTTAACGTTTTCCTATATAACTCTATGTAAACTTTGGGTCGCTGTGGCGGCCATTTTGAATATTCGACGATAACGAAAAAACACAAACTTGATAGAGGCGAACCCCTGGAACATGTTTATGATATTTCACAAGAATGGAATAAGTGGTTTCGGAGATGTTGTTTGAAATTTCCTTAAAGTTGACCTAATTTTAGCCATGGCGGCCATCTTGGATGACTGGCAGCCACGAAAAACATAATTCTGAGGGGGACTATCCTAAAG